>JAQGCC010000112.1:0-58050 GCA_034698905.1 Xestoiulus laeticollis | reverse complement strand
ATGCATGCAAAATGCCTTTGAAGTTGATGTACATGCATTCAAATGCATTTTGCAGTGCATTCACTTCGACAAGGGTTAATACCTGGCCAAGAATGGTAGAAGCAACCATTGCAAAAAAGACTGGCTAAGACTGATAATGAGTAATCGCTTTCTTAAAAATTATCTAAAATATATTCTGGGAAATCTCCACAGACGGTATCAGCCCCAACCCAATGGGATCTGGGCAGCAAATCCAAAGTGGACGGAAATGTTCAAATGGACTTCCTGCCCATTGAACACTGTCCGCGCCGTCATTCTTATGAAAGGACCAAACGTTGGCAAGCCTGACAAGAAGTCTGATTTTGAGAGCAACGGGATGGCTTGTGATGTGCGGCGCAAGAGCAACTTCCAAGATGATTGGCAAAAAATGTCCAAGATCCCAACAGTATGGAATATGTTTCAAATATCTCTTCTTGTGCCAGATAATGGATATAACAATCGTCGCACGTATGATAAAAAGTTTGAAGACAAATTTCACAATGGCTTTAATCCGGAGGCGCTTTCAAGAAATGGTATTCTATTCCTGAACGTGGATCTTACAGGGGGCCACAATTCAAACAACGAAGCTAATGACGTGAAGCTTTGGGAAAATTACTCCATCATGAGGATTTTAGGAAAAATTCGCGGGTCAATCATACCATTATTTCAGTGGTATATTACTAAACAAATTACATACTGGCTTGATAGGTATGAAAAACAAGGCATATTTGTGGTGTCCAAACCGAATGCATTGTGCATGACCACTGACCAAGCCAAAGGCCTACACCAATACATATGTGGCTTCGATGACAATTTGCTTAGAAATTACGCAGTGGAACTATCAGATCCTATATACAAGAACCACAAAGACATCCTGTCGGATATCTTCATTTTCTCTTGACTGTGGACCCGATGAACTGACTTATAATCCTCCAACAACAGGTTTTGAAAGCAACTGCGGAGTGAAGCGCAAGTATGATAAAAAGGTAATAATGTCAGCATACCTTCTATAGTCCAATTCTATAAATAATAACGACAATCATCTTGTCAGAGTACCTAGTTAAGAATACATGTATATTAACCTACATCGCAATTTATTTTTTGTCTTATAGTGCTATCAGCAACCTTTCAAAATCAAGGCAAGCACGAGCTATTAAAGCATTCTTGCCAACACTCACAAGATTAATTTTCCAATAATTTCCGAAGGATGATGCTTTAATATTAGTTATATATAGGCTAATTAAAATATTTAAATATAAGAATCAACACCGACCTGTTGATGCTTCGTTTGGTCGTCTTGAGCATGGCAACAAAGCAATTTGTTGGCTATAATGTCTATAAACTTACCGGGAATAATATCGACTAATGTAAGAAAAATCAATCATGTATAACACAGATGAATAACGTAACATCAGTATGTTTGGAATATTAATAAAATGGTGTAAATAAATAAAAAAATATATGATCTCTTGTTATACTCTCACCATCCATTGAAAATAAAAACAATGGGAGGTCCACACAGAGCCACATCAGAATTAAACGTTATCTAGCGATTTAATTATGATACCAAATTGAAACTTTGAGAAGTTTAAGATGAAATAATTTTGAAATAATTTTGTGATTGTTTTCAAAATTTTAAAACGGTAATTTTATGAAATATTAATGGAAAAAACATCTTCATTGCTTGCTACTGCTACCTTCTTTCCCCTAGAAGTTTTGAATTTTTTTTTGCAACTACACTTGCGCATGCGCTGTATTGTAATACGGACCTTGTCCATTCTAGAGCTACTACATACATGTATATATAGTTCGCCTACCTTTGTGCAGAAACCCGTGCTTGATCAGCTTGCCCTGGATGAGGACCTTGGGGAAGAGTAGGCAAAAGGCCGATATGATGTGCAGGAAGGGCGCAGTGGGGCCACTGTGGCGCCACAGGGTCCGGATTGCGGCCATTGGAGTCAGGGGGTGCGAGGAGCTCTGGGTCCCGAGCACCGGTCGACCTGGGCCGCTGCCCAGCTTGCAGCCGTCGTTGGCCAGGTTTCCCACCTTGAAGACAGCCGTGACCACGAAGAAGGGCAGTAGCACCACAGAGGCGCCCACGAAGCCCACATAGGCATTGAGTTCGGCGGACGGCTGTGCGTCCTCAGGCCAAGGCAACGAGATGTAGCGCACAAACTGCTGGATGCTGTTAGCTGTGAGGTACACCTCCAGGGCTAGCACCACGGCGCAGTACCACAGGGACCAGAGGCAGTTGAGCCGGAAGCGCTGACAGCGGAAGGCGGACACCAGGCCGCCCTGGCGACGGGCGGCCCGGATGCTGCTGCGGGTGGCCATGGGCACACGCTTCAACACGGGGCTGTGCTGCGGCGGTGAGGACCCTGAAGTCGGCCAGAGGCGCTTATTCTCTTCCTGGTGGCCTTCTTCACTCGGTAGGACGTCATTTTGACCTCTTCAGGGAGAGCGTCCAATGGGTGATAGTCGACGACAATCTTCCGGTTTCCGACTGAAATCAAAAGAAAAGTGGTTGAACAAGCAGTCTCGTTCAGATAAATTAATGGATTTGCATTGTGTAAGATTTTCTTACACGGGCAATAAATATTGCCTACATCTGGCAATTTTTCGTCACGACCACATCGAGCAACATAGGGCCACAGTAAATCAACAGGGAATATGGGAAAATGACAAATGATAACATGCTTAGAGATGTATAGAATTGCTTAAAATATTGCCTATATATAGTGAATACATTAATTACTCCACTAGGTTCAACAAGCATTGGTCGTGTAAGAGCACCTTAAGATAGGATGGAATTGTACATGATGTAATACGTAGTGTACATGTACCCAGCCTATACGTGGGACACTCCCCAGCATTCTGGATACCAGAGTCAGGGAGATAGATATAATGTATATATAGACCTACATGTATATAGGCTTCTTGATTATTTGACTATACGTATCATGCGGACATCTCAGAGGAGCCGCAGTCTTTATGCAGAGACTTCCTATAGCGGTAATTCTTAATTTCCCTAGTAGTCTTGTTTAAATATGACCCATATGATACCACAAGAGATCTAATGAGATTTTTTGCTACGGCATGCATGGTAATATATTTTAATTCAAATCTTTTGCAAATGCTGATTTTGAGGTGATGAAATAAGGGAGCTTACCAGTTACCACCTAGCAAAATTCAAGTCCTGAAATAAATATTTCTTAATGAAAAAAACTGTTATTTTATTCAGCAAGGGTATCGTATTTGGCAGACAGTTTTTTTTTTCTGCGAAGGCAACATGCTGATTCTTGTTGGGAATGCAGCCTTAACATTCATGTTCAGCATATCGCGTGGAGGGAATAAAAAAAGCAAACGACACCCAATTTCAGTAGAATATAATTTCGCGCGGTGGAATGCACCCCATTAGAGATTCAAAATTGCATTCCTCGGGGTTGCACGGGCACATTGCAACCCCCCCGGAAGCCGTTTTAATGTCGCGGCTGTTCAGCCATTCTTTATCGATTCGATAACAAGACCATTTTGTGTCGCCTTATCGCATTTTTCTCACTTGTTTGGGCCACGAGGGTGGCGAAGTCAGGCTGCATTAAAAGAAACGAGTTACTCAAAAACAAATGATCAGTGTCAAAGGTAATGTGCAATAACAAAGTACAGAGTTCCTGGAATCAATATTGCAAAAACGCCTTATTCTAATACAGTATATACAAAACTAGTATAGTTCCTCGCATCGGGAGTGTGACATTAAATTATTGCCAGGTTAGTCGGCATGAGGTTTTGGCCCAGAGTAGCTGGAGATGTCCCCCCGCCTAAATGGCGACATTAGCTTGTAATTCAGATACTCCTTACATACCCTTATGGAAAAAAAGTGATTCCCAATTGATGAAATTGCATGATTTTGATGTCTATATAAAGTGGGTTGCACAGAGAATTCTTAGAGAAGTAGCACGAAGTTTCTCGTGTGAAAGCCATGCCATAATTTATTAGTCTCCGTCCGAGCTCGTCAAATGTCAAAAACCTATCGCTGCTAATCAAGCAGAAAACGTGTCAAGCAACGGTTTCATTCAATTCACAGTGATCTGCCAATTCAGCGGCGCTTTAAAATGCTTCGTGCATCGCTTCCCATGCAGGCATCGAAACCACCACAGAAGTGGTCAAACAATTTCAATTTGGGAGTGAATGGCAGCATTAATTGGATATTTCATAGACGAAAAGCGTCTGCTGACAGGCTTAATTGACGGGGAATAACGAGTGGGTGAACGCAG
This sequence comes from Xestoiulus laeticollis, assembly GCA_034698905.1. Classification (NCBI taxonomy): domain Eukaryota; kingdom Metazoa; phylum Arthropoda; class Diplopoda; order Julida; family Julidae; genus Xestoiulus; species Xestoiulus laeticollis. Next base: position 53,761 of record JAQGCC010000112.1, on the reverse strand, counting down.
CCCAGCTCAGGATGCGACTTAATTGAGGGAAGGTGGATTATCAAAAAGAGCAGCTTAACCTCGGGGCGAATCGATTTCAATTAAATTAATTGGGATTTCCGCCAAACCCATTCATCCCGCTAAGCCTATTTGGCTAGAATCCCGCAGCAGTTAAGTCTATAGGCTCCAAAGAACTCTTGACAGAATGTCATTTTTGTCTCGATTAAAGGTTGGGACAAATGATGGAGTTCCTTGATAAACAATTAACACAACTTTTCAGAAGAAAAGAAATCAACAACCCAAGGGAAAAATCTTAAATGCATGGTCTCGTATAAAAAAATGATGAGACTAATGAGATTATGGAAGATGCTAATGAGACTAGCGAGATAACCAAATGGACCTAATGCGACCACAATATCAAAAGGGTTTTATTATACACTTATATGGGATATTAGTACCTTTTTATACGATTTTAAGAGTGTAATATGAGAACCCACTCTATACTCTACAAGATTTATAATTTTCTACTGGGGTATCAATACCAAGCCAACAGTTAGTACACCGTGCAGGACTCAGCCTGCCTGGTGGGGGGGAGGAGGTGTATCAATGCGATGCTCCATAATCTCATAAGCAATCGGGGTATCATCACATAATGACAATGCAAACTTCAAGCATCCTCCAGCGACTCAGCGTTAGAAAATCGTCTTGAAAAAAACATCCAGATTTCCACACAAGATGAGGCAAAGATCAACTACCGACTTTTGGTATATAAACAAGGCTTGGATTGTTTTCATATTCAAAATACCGAAGTGGGGAACTAAGATCCTTGAAGAAATGCTGATGTGCCATCCACATTGAGGACGTCCATGCATATGAGCGGTTAAAATTCATGGTTTGAACTTCCTGACCCACGATGATATCGGCTCATAAATTTGGACTTCACAAACAGGTAGGCGGAATACGCAATACCTTTATTTCAATTTCTACAAAGCTGTGTTTATAGGCACGCGAGCCTCAAGCTGAAACGTGAACGTTTGTTACAGAATCAGAATTAGGCAGGAAGATTAATTTTAATTTACAAATGCGGTTACCAGAGGGCATGGCCCTGCCAAGCTCGCGTTCGAAGACTGCCACATTTGTGGTAATTATCACGGGTTTGGAAATTTCAAACTGCAACACCGACATTTCTCACTAAGCTCAAAAGCACAACTGTGACGAAATCAAAAATGCTGCTTGAGGGTAGTGCAAAACACAAAGTGGGTAACCATATAGCCACTTCAAAATTGACACTGGTTGTTGAGCTGAATCCTTAATGTTTGATAGAAATCAGGTTCCTTCTCTGCAATGTATATTTTTTTTTCTTGCAACCATAGAAGGAAACAAACGAGTAGCTTGCATGGCTGAAAGTTGTCTAATTTTTGGGTTGCACTGTTGGAGGTCGATAGTTCACGACAGGCAAGTTCTCGAATTTCAAATATTTATAGTATTTGTAATTTAGAAAAAAAAAATAGAGGGACTCTGTTGCAGTTTTTTAGTTCACTGTGGCACTGACATATCGCTATATCCAAATTGGATCCAAATAGCCAGAAAACGAATTCGTGGATGAGGAGTAGAAAAGCATAGACGCTGCTGAAGATGTCATGTGAATGAATGAGGGGCGAAAACTACACTTAGAAGCCAAATGGCCTTCCTAGGCAAAAATCAATCAACCGGCAGCAGCCTAAAACGCAGCCATTAAGCTTTAATGGGACAACTCCAGCCGTACATCTACATGATCAAATCTATTTGTGCGAGGCAGCTTTCAGCCATAGGGATGCTTCATTAATTAAGAATGGTGAGAAACCGAGGCAGGCGCTTAGGAGTTGCCTGCAATTCAGGAGGTAATTTGAAGCAATGTTTATCATCTGAAATTCTACACGCTTGGTGAAGGAACTATAGGGACGACATGATGGCAACCGGTAATCTCGAGTCGATTTACAACAGCATGAATGAAATTACGGACAACGAATAGGGAACAATGGATAGTCCAATGAAAACATTGGAATGGATAACTGGTGTCCCGGACACATCAAGCTACCCAAGTGTAAATTCCCAAACTATGGGATCCCATGTTAAAGAGGTTATTGGTCTATCCATTGCAATGGGTCCTATTATTATGGGATCTCATTGCTATGAGACAAGCAAGGTAATAATAAAAATGTTATAAATCTGAGTACCCATCACATTTGCATACAGGAAACTCTCCTTGTAACATTCGTTATTATGTAACAATTATTGCACTTATCCAGGTCTCGAACCAACAATCTCCAGATTATCAATGTGACCATATATAGCCTGACAAGATAGTTGCATCTTATGTTTTGAGCATCCAGGAGATCAATGATGTATTCTTTAACGATTCTCCAAACTGTTTGTAAGATATAACCATGACAACTAGGTATCATCATATGGTCGACGGGGTTACAACATCAGGCCATCAACAGCCGTGGCACTGCCTATAGATAGAAAGATTGATCTGGCTTGTTGTTATATCGGTCTTTGAAGTCTCAGGGCTGAAATCTCTAAAAACAAATTTCAGCACTCCAATTATTTTTCGCCGGAAGCATGGAAATGTTAACGAGCCCCACAATCTCCTCCCGGGCCCCAACCCAAGCGTGTCGAAGAATGTTGAGCTCGGCAAGATGATTAGGGGATTCCAAACCCAACTTTCAGGATTACAAAACGGCAGAAATGCGCCCCGAAGATATGCAGCAATGGTTCACGCACGGGCGGCATCCAGGACAAGTCAAGCGTGTCAGACCGGATGGCAGATGATATGTAGATGGTGAACTGAAAGCTGCATTAAGGATTCTGTCTGTCTCGAGAGCTACTTACCAAATCAGCAATCTATACTTTCGATGTTTCCTAAAACAAGCAGACATCACCTGATTACCCAAGAAAAGGATTTCCTAAACAGGGTGGCCACCAAATTTTCAATTTCCCTGACTAAAATACAAAATTCCCTGACCAAAACTTACTCGTTAATGCATATCATTTTGTTTGTCATAATGACAAATAAAATAGCAATTGCAATTAGAAGCTTGGCAAAACACTAGATTTTGTTACAAGTCCAGCTGGATTATAAGTGCTTAAAATTCTTTCCCAGGATAGGAAAGTAAATTTGAATAAGGAAAGCACACTTTATTTGGTGTTGTTACATTTTATCAAACAAATTTTAAAGAATAAAAAAGCATTATTATCAACTGCAACATGACTGCTTCTCGTTACACATGCTACTTATAGCTCTCTGTTGAACACATGTCCAATAACAGCATAATATTGTATACTCAGTTATAGAGGAAAACAATTTAAAAAAATCTTATTTTTAGAAGAATCGTTTACATAAAAGAACATAAACGAACAACTGATATTTCATATGAAAACATAAGAAAAAAGATAGGTTTAAATGCAAAAAAGACAGCTGAGAGGATTGGGGATGGCGCTGCTATAGCAGACTGAGTGCATGCATGGGATAGCATTATTTGGGATAATTTCCCTGACTACTCACTAATTTCCCTGACATATCCCTGACTTCCCTGACCACTTATTTTTTTCCTGACTTCCCTAACCTGTGGCCACCCTGCTAACCTCATTGTTTGGAAAGAAAACAAATTATGTCTTAAGACAATTCCAAGTCTGGCATCAGATTAACAATTTAGGGATCTTGCAAATCTCAAATTCTGTTCAAAACTCTCCAATTCTCAGAACATAGAAGCATCTTGATAAACCAGCTTTACCAATCAGTTTCCACCGACTATTTCGGTGATTCTGTCATTCGATAATCGAATTTCTTAGACTGCAAGACATTTGCTGCCTTGTTGGAGATTCAGAACCTTGTCAGTTAATAACATAAAGCAGTGTTCTGGATGTTTAAATCCTGTGCCTTGAAATTAGATTGCATCAATATGTTCAGACTGTGTTTTCGCACTTACATTTTGGGATTCCGTGCGTATAAAGACAGTCCTCATATCTGTGTATGCACATTCATTTATTCTTTTGAACACGTCTACATGTGGCCCTGATTCTTCTTATTCGCGCATCAGTATGTCGTTAATGTCCTCGATCTTGCCCAAACATTGAGATTCAGGACATCTAGTGCTCAGCATATGAACATGCTCCTTGCCTTTTTGGTATTCCTTGCATCAAAGCGTGTTTTTTAGAATTCTGGGTATCAATTATTTCTTCACATGCTCCAAGGGATTTAAAGCTTTGTGTGTCTTCAGCATGCCCAATCCTTTCCTCTTCGATATTCATTGCTGCAATGCGTTCTGAGAATCTGAACGTGGATTGTCTTTTGAGATTTGGTGGCTCAAAATTATCTACGGCTGCACATTGCATGTTTAGATGTTGGACATAAGAAGACTAAGCCCAGGACTGTTGTCACAATATGTCCACACCAAAACAGCAACAATACGTGTTCCTATAACAATTGGAGCTGAGAATGTCATGTTCTTTCGAAACTACCAACAGTTGTTCCCTTAATTTGACTGCCAGAATTACGAAATAAAAAAAAAATTGAAAGTTCAAAGAATACAAACAATTTTCCAAAGAGCTGCTAGCAGTTCCCGGCTGCCTGATTGCTTTTCACGATGCTATGAAATTTTAATAAGCTCGCTCGGATCGATTCATAATTCCTGAGAGTGTCATGAAAGCAAATGTTTGTTTTCCTTTCGCGATTATAATTAAATAACCCCTAAAATAACAAGTGACTGCTCAGTGCCGCATTTGTTGATGCGTGTTCGTAATTGAAAATGGGCGTAAGCCCCTCACTGTTACGTCAGATGAAACGGTATGAGAGGCTCCTGGATAACAGTGCCAAATCAGGGCAATTTTCTGATTTAAATTGATAGGATTTGTATACAGTTCGCTGCACCTGAATCCAAAGTAAAAGCAACTGATAATTCCAGATTCGGTGTTCTAAAGCCTTGATGACATTAAGGCATCAGAGTATACTATGCATCAGAAATTCATGAATAAGACTAAAAATCTGTGCTCTATGCTTCAGAATACTGTAGGTATATACGTACACGAATGTTATATTCTCTCAATTAGGACGTCTAGCTATGGCAGACAAGTTCTTGTTTAGCAAACACGGCATACAGTGTATATACATGTCCACATGAGTCTTCAACAGTATTTTAATCTTAATCCTGTTTTATAATTGGATCAGCTCAGCGTAAATTCCATCAATTTCACGGAATTTTATTAGTCTAGGACAAGAACAAATTGGTAAACTACATGTACATGTAGTAGCTAGCTACATGTAGTTAGCTAGCTACCATGTGTTTGCAATAGTGCTTTTTTAATTTCCAAAATGATTTTTGTGTTTTCAAATGATATATTTTCAATTTCATTGAGTTTTTTTAAGCTGCCAAATTTATGTAAGTTTCTTGTGTCTTCAAACGAGTTTCGGTGCTTCCAAAAACTAACTGTTGTTCACAAACCGAGGAGAATGAGTACAACTTAACCACCAATTATAGTTAAGCCCCTTTTCTTAAACAGTAGGTATACTGAAATTCTTCATGATAAAACTATGCCAGGAAGCTGGATTCGATTAGGAACTAGCTATTACACGTTTTCAAATTCACCCAGAAGCCTCAATTGCCGTGCCTATAGTTCTTCCCGCAGGGGCAACGTGCAAGAAAGTATGGCTTAAATACGGGTATTAGCTTGTGGAACGGATGGAAAAACGTCACTTTCTGCCTTCTTCTTTCTTGAAATCAATAATTTGCCATGTCGTGGCACGCTTATTAGGCAAATTCGACAGTAGGAGGACCACGTACAGCGGAACGAGACTCGGCATTCCCCGTCACAAATTACGGCAATGGATAATGAAGTCAAGAAATATTTCAAAACAATTTCCTCATGCCAAAGACGTCCATCGATTTTTATTCCCTCCCTCAAGAAATTGAAGGCGGGTTAATAACCGATGAAAATTAAAAAAGCGGCGCGAGCTGAATCATGATTTGGAAACATTGAAGCCAATGCAGTGAGCAAGAGACGCTAAGCTCTGTCTTAGCAATGGTAACCAAGATCTTGGACATAGTTAATGCCATTAATGTTTTACGTAATGAAATTAAAGATCAAGGAGAATCGGTAATATGCGATTGAATCACAAGATGGAATTCCAAGACATAAAATATTATTTGAATTACAATTACAGTAACACTAATGATACAAGGATCTGGGAACTTTTAAAGACAGCCAAGAAATCAGGAAGACCTAACCATTCAGCAAATTTGAGAGAGACAGCATGATCTGAGGAATTCAGAAAACACAAGAAAGCCAGCAAGATGTAAACATTTAGCAAAGACAGGAGAATCAACATGATGTGAAACATTCAGCTAATACAAAAAACAGCAATATCTAAAACATGCAGCAGACACAAGAGAGCCAGCAATACCTGAACCAATCAACATACACGAGAGATTCATGAACATTTGAAGCATTCAGGAAACACAAGAAAACCAGCAAGATGCGAAACGTTCAAGAGAGCTAGCATAATGTGGAACATTGAGCTAACACAAAATAACCATAAAGATCTAAAACATGCAGCAGACACAAGAGAGCCAGCAAGTCCTGAACCAATCAGCAAACACGAGATAAAGCAACATTTGAAGCATTCAGCAAAGAGAAAAGAGCCAGCAAGATCTGAAAGTCCAGCATACATGTAATGTATCTCAAAAGAACTGGTTTGATCAGAAACTTCATATAGATGTGAACTTGACAGAAGAGTTTCAGACACTTCCAAAGACTGGCAACATTTAGAACGTTAAGAACATCACCCAAGAATCATTGAGATTTGTAAAATCCTCAAAACACAATACGAATGAAGGAAAAACATCGAAAACACATCATTATTTCCAGCTTATCCATACGGTTAGTTCTTTAGCGCAGTAGTGGCCATTCAGTAGCTCATGTAGATGAGCTTTCACCACCTCATTTCCATGCATCTCGAACATCGGCAGATATAAGCCAATAAAATTGTGGCAAGGGATACAAATTCATTATCGCTTATGAATATTTCAGTTAGCCCATCATCGATTTCAATGCCTTTCCTTTGCATATGCTGTTTAAGGAATCAGGCGGTGATTTGCATTCGGTGAATTGCAAATTCGGCGTGCGGTCATGTTTCATATGCACAGGTTCAGCACAGCTGCATGCAGAATATTTAATACGATCTAAAATAAACTTCAGTGAGAGTGCAGCTGATGCTATATACATGATAAGAGAGTTCAAATTGTTAATTTAATTCAAATAAGCGCCAATGGATGCCATGGAGCATAAAGGTTTTTTGCTAAGTTAAATCTGATTATGTCACTGAAATGCTAGACGTAAGCAATGCAATAAATATGAAATAATAAAAGGAAAATTGTATAATGAAGATACTAACCTCATAAAGCATAAGTGGTTAGTTTTCCTTGTAAGCATTGACGCCAATAGTCGCGTTCGAAATGCTTGCAATGTTTCACCATAGGCTCCATACAGACGACGGCGCCTTCAGGCTTCCTTCAGGTCACTTGGACGTTTGTACATGTGTCATCTAAAATAAAAAGAAAGAAAGAACTCAATACCATTTTTATTTCAAAGAATTTAACTAGATTATGACTTTATATTATGGGTGTGTTAGAACCACAAGGTCTTAGTTCCATGCCACAATTGCATAAGTTTTTATGTTGGATTTAAGCCTGGCATGTTCTGAAGTACTTATATGGTATCATGACTACATTCTACAAGCTTATTGAAGAGACATGCTTGAAGTTTTCTTGTTCTGACCATGCCTATAATGACCACAAACATGCACCCTTGTTCGATGAAAATTGGGCTAAATTCACATCATGGCCTTCTAAACCATACTCTATCCTAAAGCCTAGCCACATCAAGGAAACAGTTTCATGAAACACGAAACATTTCATGACAAAAATGTTGCACATGAAATGTTTCGATACCTATCTGACGCAGCGTGTTTCATGAAACAAGCTGTCACACCATTAAAACATTTCATGAAACAGTTTCAAGTTTCATGGTTCCAAATTCGAAGTGAAAAAGATGAAAACCGGTGGGCTCTGGCAGCCTGCCATTAACCGGCAAGCTTTTCACGACCACAAATGCATTTTCGTAACTTGAAAACTATGCCAAATACTATTACACGTGGTGGGACATCCCAAAACTCCCAATCTCACTTCTGGAGCATGCAGACAAAACCGAGGCACTGCCGCCACGGCGACATTTCAAGAAAGTGCAGGCGTTCTTTTGCGACAATCTGAGCGTTTGCTACAAGCAAGAAAGGTGAAATATAGGAACTAATATCAGTAAACGTATTTAAATCACGTTTCAGGCGTGCTGAATGATGGATGCGTGCCTGGAGCAGGAGGATCCCCTCGCGCGCCCTTCGCCTCCGAATTTATGCCAACTTGGCAACGAGTGCCCCCTGTGTTCTTATTTATAAATTGCCTACCTATGGCACCTAATGAAAATAAATCAGGATCACAAACGCAACCTCGAAAAGCGCGATGCCGTGGGGGCTCATCACCCGAAATAAGCGTCGAGTGAATGATGAGGGTGCATGGCACGTATATGGCGCAGGCATAATCTGGCATTGCGAGATTTATACGATTCTATGGTTTATGAGTAGTTTTTAAAACGATAAATAATCCCTGGATGAAACAAAACTGAGTAAATGCTAGTATATTGCAATTGCAACTGTCAAACATCAGCTATGCATTTGATTGCTGAAGCAAAATGTGCTCTTTTTCAAAGCATTTGAACAAGGCTAATTTTTGGTTGTTGGAGTCAGAAGAGTATACATGTATGCTGATACCTCATTCACCAGCACCATGTACTTTCATGATTGAGCATGTCATAATTGACCACATTTTAGACGAAGGTGCTGTTAGTGTCCAGTTTACACTAGCATTTGCACCGCCTTGCTTAGCTAGGAGAATGACCTCTGAAAACTGCAACCATGCCATTGAGAATGACGTCCCAGAAAGTGAGTAAAAAAGAAGTGATGGCATACTTGCACGCGATTATCAACCCTGGATTAAAATACTTGATAATGCATTTCGCAACAACTTGTTCCTGCACTGCTTTTTAAAAATAATGATGTAAACAAACTAACAACACGTTACCTCCCGACCCATTTTTACAATGTTACCAACGTGTAAATACGTAACCATCATCTTATATACTAAATAAAATTTGGGCATATATACAGTATATATGAGAATCATGAATGTGTATATTCAAATCACCAGCTGTTCCATTATACGCAATTACGTTAGAATATCTGAATTTGATCATACGCAAATTAACTGTAAATATTATTAAATAATTCAGTATATGTGTAACCGGTTTGATCATGTATACAACCTGGGGCAAAAATCAGCATGATGTAGTCTATAGCGTGAAAACGCGATTGTATATAATTAATGTATTACTCATTTAAACTTTATTATAAATAAACGTATATTAAAAGTGGTCCATTATTATTCATTCAGCAATCTTGTTAAAGGGAATGATTTATAACATACATATAATAAGGTATATGGGTAAAAATTCTCTGTTTGTATTGGCTCGTTAAAGTGTTCTTTAAGGGATCTGGTTGCAAAGCCAAGCTTGTGACCAATAAGCTTATAGAGTGGCTCATTTTGGTAAAGTCCAGCTTTCAGTTAATGCCTCAAACGTGCACTTGCTTATAAATGAAGATTTGATTCCGTGTTTTATTTCTGCACCAAAAGAACAAAAACAAAAAATTACAGAGAAATCTATCTATAGATATTGTGATTTAATATTTTCTGCAGATTCTCCCAAAAAAGGCCCTCATATTCAAAGTTCAGCCGTCCTATTTTATGATCATAAATATAGTAATTTAAGTCTCACCCGGATGCCATCACAGATCATAGTGGCTAAGGGATCTTCCCAGCACGCCATATAGTTCTCCTAAAACCAAACCCCAAACTCAGCATTGCTAATCGGCAATGTGGATTCCCTTGAACTCTACAAGGTTAGTAAAAAAGCAATTTTTTTTTCCAGAACAGCTTATAAACACATAATGAAGGTGATTTGAAATTCTAAGCTGGGCTATATCGCGCGTCATTACCGAGTTCATTATGGCTTGCCTAAGTCTTCATTGGCCATAAAACGAGCAGAATGATAAGCCTTTGTCTCTGTGTTCCTAATCCATTTGGGCTGAAAAGCAACTGTTTTTTTTATGCTGTGCTGGAGATGAAATCAATGGGCTTCAATGTTGTCGAACAGAAGAACAATTGAATACTAGTTGCAAGTCCGAAAAGTGCAGCATGCAGTTACAAACGACGCCCTAAACTCGTAGAAAAGGTAAAGTAGGTGGGGCAAGCAGTGTCACCATCAGTATTTGCTGTGTACAAAATAATGGGAAAACTCCATAAACAAGATCACCGTATTTAGTGGACCTTTTCAAAATTAGAGCATCGTTGCATCATTGAAAAGGATGCATTGTTGTTGAAATCCATCAGAAGTTTTCAAGATGAAAATGTTCAATTAACCTTCTTGAAAGCACGAGTAAACACCAATCTTCAAAGACAACGTTGTAAGCCTCCCAACGTATTATCCATAGAGATTGTGCCTCAGTATGTCCAGTGCTAATCAATATAATCCCCTGCACAAAGTCATTAGACATCATAAAGCACTTAGCAGTGCCTTAGCCGGCATCAAATCGATGGCATCAAGCAGTCAATTAGGCACCATTCGTAGAGTGGGGTCACGCTGTTGATCCATGACCCTTAACCCCTCTCCATCGTTACATGTAAAGAAAAATTGTGACTTCCGGCGTTTGGAGAATAAACCCGATCAATGCACAACCCTTTGTGGCAGTGCTTAAGGGTCAAGCGGAGTTGAAGGGAGGATGAGGATAGGTCAAAGTTCAAGAGAATCCAATCATTAATCCTAGCATCCCCTTGATATCGGAAACAATCTGTATGAAAACATTCTTGTTTATCAAAAAAATGCTCATTTAATCGCTTTTTTTTTCAAATTTGTTGAAAAGCAACATTTTCCTAAATTGGAATGCTTTTTCATGATGGAAATCATTGATTACTTATATCTTTAATGGTTTTTTTATGCATTTTCTGGCGCACAATTCACCCTAATTATATTTTTTTCTAAGATAAAATTCCCTGGTTTTGGATACTTTTCTTGATGAAAATCATTGATTATTCTTACATTTGCTAAAAAAAGTCATTGCATTAGTTCAAATAATATTTCGATAACAAAATCCATCAACGAATGAATGTTTTGTTTGATTAAATTCCACTAAATTGCATTTTAGTAATTCGGAGCCAATTTATTTCCAAATAAAACGATGAAAAACGTTATTTATTTTTTTACAACGAACATTGGAATATGGAAATGCATATTTTTATCCATAAATTCTTCAATTTCTTAGCCATTTACCATCGAACGATTAACAGCAAGTCCTTTACATGATCAATGCATTGTCAGCATTAGATTTCTTAAAACCGATGGCCACATTCAAAGATTTGCTATCCTTACTCAGTTACTGACATCATATACCACTTGAGACTTTGCCCATATGTATTTCCTGCCAATTCCAACTTCTTCAATGAATATCTTTGAAAAATTCAAAGACCCCCTTTGTTCTTCATGCAATGCCAAACTCGATGGCCTGCCTAACCACAGTTATCCCATAGGAATCCACGCGTCACACATCATTCCTTCATCCATTCATCACGCAGTGACATGTTCCAAAATTCAGCGTTAATTAGTGCGAGAGGGGATGTTCACTGGCTAATGAGAAAGCAAGTCTTTGTCAGGGATGGATGGAACGAGTAAGAGGCCATTGCTATTTATCTAAAACAATGGCATTTTAGAGTCGCATCCACGACACTTCCTTTGTCGATAAACAAAGAGACCCCTTCTTTGTCTTCCAATAAGGGGAAAAGACATAGTTTTGGATATAGATAAACTTGCTCGAAATCTCCAATTCTCAAACAACATCGAGAGACTGGCCACCATGCATGCACCAGCACACATGCAATGACAATGGTAGCAAACGCACAATGGGGAATCTTCGTGGGGAATGGTTAAGAAATTGTGAGGGGAATCCCTCCAAGACATCGGCTATCAGAAAATAACAAAAGTTGTTGAAGCAAACAATGGGTGCAATGATGGTGGAATGGGAAAAATAAAAATTGGGACATCTTTGAAAGAGTGAATTGTAGGAAGGATGTGAGCGGATAAGATTGAGGTAAATCTCAAGGACCATCAAGACGCTTCAAAATCTTAAGAGTGTAAAGCAAACCTTCAGCTAAGAAGCGTACAATGAATAGCAAGAGACAATCTTCAGGAAAACCTTAATGAAGATTCGAGATTTCAACTTATAAAAAAACGTCTTTAAAAGCATCTTGGAAATTCTTTTAAAGCATCTTGGAAACTCCTTAACAGCCATCTTAGAAATTCATTGACAAGCTTCTTGGAAACTCCTTAACAACCATCTTAGAAATTCATTGACAAGCATCTTGGAAACTCATTGACAAGCATCCCTATAGAAACTTCTTATACATTTTTTTAAAAAAAGTTGCATACTTGGAAAGTATATGGCCTATTAAAAAATATTCAAATCTGTTAACGAAATATTGACGATGCTTAAGATAATTTGGAAACGTGTTAGGGTAAAAACATTGTACTAGTGCTATCAGCGATTAAAGAATCGCTTCATTCTAGAATGAATCTGGAATGATTCTAGAATGGTTCTTCTACGAATGATTGCAATCGAACATTTTATTTTCGATACCATTCAGAATTCTTTAAAATCAAGAATGATTCTAGAAAAGACAAACTCGTTTGTGTCCTGGATTCGTGCTAAAATCATGTGATGCTTTATTCTTTGATGCGCCGCTATACTATGTGCGGGTGCATCGCGAATCGCATGTATGTCAGAATCATTTTAGAATGAAGCTATTCATTAATCGCTGACAGCACTATGTTTTTACCCTTAGAGAATGTAGAAATAAAGTGTTGGATTTCTAAGAATTCTCAAGGTTGGATGAGATTCTCAATGTTATTTGAAATTTCAAATTTTGATACAATCTTAAAATAAATTTCATTTATGAAAAACCGTGATTTGCAGTATGAATAGCCTATCTATCGTAACAAAAACACCTCTGCTATTGCAAAACGTTATATCACTCAACACTGAATAAAAACCATTGCTCTGAGCATGTCATCAGCAGCCGAGCCATGGCTAAAATAAAACGGTTCGAACCATTCCAGAAAAAAAATGACATATGGTAAAGTAGTCATCGCGTCCATTTGGGAAAAGACGAGTGTCCATCTGTTGCCAGCCTGCGGTATACATATTGCGGTTAGGATTTAGCGCCGTTAAGTGCATTACCATGGACAACACGCTCATCGTTGAAGGGGGCGAGGAGGGAGGGTGTGTGGTTGGGATGAAATAGCCCCACATGGATTGCCAATGGTGACAGATGGCTAAACACAATCCAAATCGACAATGGGGAAGTGGTTATATAGGGGATTACGCTAGAACGTGTTAGGAAGAATAACAGAGGTGGAGGGCGAGTAAACACACCAGTGCCATATTGGTCGTCACATGTACAATGTAGATCAACAACCCTAGATTAAATCCAGTACAAACCATTGGATTTTTCCATTGGTTTCCGGTTTCAATTTTGCTGCAGTTTCACGCACTATTGTTCTTTTCAAAATAAATGTTCTCGTTCATCATTTAATCACAACATCATTTCAATTCAATGGAAATTACGATGCTCAGATGTAATGTGTAGTTTATGAGCATCTGTGTTTCTGGAGTTTACATTGTGATCTACAAACAAGCATGTAGTTTTCATGCACTTTTTCTCTCACAACTTATCACATGTGGCTTAACAAAAGTTCTACAGATGTATATATACATTAGAAATAATATACTTGAAACATTAGAACAACACCAAGTGCTTCTAACACAGCGTTCTTGGCGTCATTTCTTGCCTTGGTAGCTCAAAAGAAAAATGTCTTCCGACTGTATATTTTCTGAATGTCTTAAGAAAAATATATTGCATACAGTTCATGTAGCACACAATATTGGACCTCGATTGGCTGAATATTTAAGCAATATTGGTTAAATTGGCAAAAATTGGCCAATGAATCTTATATATTGGATTGATAGTGGTCCAAGCTTACTATAGGCAATACTGGGCCAATATATAGCGCTTTTATTTTGCATTCAATAGCGGGCCTATATTGGTCCAATTTATTTGCCATTGTTGGTTCAGTTATATATTGATAACATAAGAGGACCAATATTTGGCCTATATATATTTCAATATTCATTTATTATAATCTATATATATTGGCAATTATGACAAAATGTGCAATATTGCAATATTGAAAAATGGGTTTTGCTTATAATTGGCCAATATTGAGTGCTACTGGGGAGTGAACGATACATTTATCAACTACAGCAGCAGCATTCCCAACATATATTTAGCAAATGGAGTTAACTGTTTCAAAATTTGAAGGTGAAAATTAGTAGTCATTGCACCAAAGATTGTAAGGTAACCATGCAAACAGTCAATGCTCTATGCAGGCTATATACCATTCTTAAAAATCGTCGCTTTTTTTTCTGTGATTTTTGACGCACTTTTCACATCCATTTCAGTAAACCCATCCCGATCTATTTCCATCAAGACAGCTACTACAGCGAACAAAAAAGCGCCATTTCGAAACGACATAATTTGCCGTGATATCAACTTGACATTTTTACGGAAGGCCGTTCTTCAATGTAGTAAGCGATACTTTGTCGAGGCAATCAGAGGCAGCCCCTGGATGGGATCCAAAATGCTGTCTAATTTGTGCGGGAGGTATACAATGCAGAATAGAGCGGAGGAGGGATTGGGGTGGATCTGCGACAATAACAACAACAAAACACGGTGATAATCCTGCCTGGATACAAGAAGAGCGCTGGGACAACATATCCGTGCGTCTTCATCGTTCTTCAGAGGAGAAACTAATTAAGAATTAATCCCTGGGACTATTGAAAGAGATTTCTCCCTCGATGGGAGATTCTCGAACATCGGATATTATAAGCGCCCACGGTCACGTGGCAACCAACCCAACACTGGTGGAGGTGACTATAACGACTGACTATAGTGAATCTATATGTATTGTTAGAGAATTAAATGTAACATTGCACATCACGTTCTTAATTTGTGCGATTTAAAACATATATATAGGCATGGATTCAGAATTAATATATATATATATATATATATATAGAACATCTACAACCAGATGGAATTTGCGACAGGTCATCATACCAAAATGTTTAAAATATTCTTTTTTATTCTATTCTTCTTATTGCCTTACAATCAGCAATACTAACAATATTCAGCAAAATTAAGACTAACAAAATTCCATTATTTACAGCAAATACTAATAAATTATTTCTCGTTTTTAACATTAATGAACCATTTAAAGCATTAAGAATTAACCTATAAAGATAGGGCGAAAAGCCCATTAAAAATGTGCGTGACGTCATAAAATCAGTGTGATGTATGATTTTGGATTAAGGATGTAGGCAATCTTGCTTAGCGCAATTGTATGGTAGAAAAGCTCGCCTAACTTTTAATTTAATTCGTTTTAAATTTCTCTTCATACTCAATAAATAAAATGGAATTTGAGCTATCTGTTTCTTACAATTTTATATCGTAATATACCCATTATCAATTTCAAATGACATCACTGCTACACCGTGAAATGGCCCTACAACATGGCATTTACCCTACAGTCAACAAATGTTTAATTGCGTTTAATTGAATAAATACTGTCATCGAGCTTTGCTGTAATGCAGCTGTGCTATAGATGGTTGCATACGTACGAAAAACCAAAAATGCCATTTGTAACTTAGCGATCGATAATTATATCTCGCACATCTGTATATACATCGTGTTATTAATATCGACGTTAATAAAAATGTAATTTCCACAATGATTAACACGTCAAGCAATTTGCAGGCATTCAACATTTAATTTAGAATACAGCATGCATGTATTTGTATCTTATGTTTTCAGTCACTCAGTCATATCTATAAGTTAAGCATGGAAAAGAGGTGGAAACATGTTTCAAACACCTTTCTTCCACGTCATACCATTGGTACATCTGCATGAAACTAATTCCAGTTTTGCACGTGTTAGTGAATAACATTTTGATTTTGCTACGAATTCACAAACTTGCCATGTTCAAACCCAGAGGTTACATCAACACCGAAAAAGATGAAAACCACCATATGGCACACACACGCGTGAATATGCTAAGGATTCATTTTAAAAAAAATGAAACGAATACGAACAAAATTTCTCCTGGGGTTGGTACACGAGCCTGGTTTCATCACTGCGATATCGATCGCAGATGTTTTCTCAAGACAAGATGCCACAAGCCGTTGATTTTTGCCGCTTCTGAACGAGAATATACCTTCATCTAGGGTCATCATGGTCCTCTTACCGTGTAAGGAATTCAAAATCACGATAGCCGAGTCTAAACTTTCGTGCGAGTTATATAGAATTTGCTGCAAGAATTTAAATGAAATCCCCAGCATCCATGGTCTCAAAACAACTGTCCCAAAAGCTAGGTAACAGAAAGAAAACTGCATATAACTGAAAACTGGATTTGCAAACTCAAAAATGACAGAAAAATGATATTTGCAATGCATCCCAGGTGATGTCTTGGTACCTTCAAACAAGCTTTACAGTGTCCTCCTCCATCCTGGCATCGAGGCGGCAGTGTGGAATCCAAGAATGGTACGTATCAGAAACAAAACAATTCCAGACATAAGACCTGAAGAGAAATTCAGCAAAAGCATTCAAGGATTCCGGGAAATTTGCAATAGGGTTCGCCACTAGGGTGGAATGGAGAGACACCCGGTTGGGAATTTAATATGTAGAGCTATCCACTTGACATATCGCACAAGCACTCCAAATATTATTTTTAAGTGCCAATGGCAGGTGCGTTTTTTTAACCCGGGTGGCAGCATGAAATACTGGCACCACTTATCATAACTCGTTGCTCTGCAAAAATATTATCGTAAACGCGCGAACCGCCGTCAAGTGCTTAAGCATCCCTCGACCCAACCAAGAACGAGCACATCATCACTCGACTATCAAAATAAACACGAGCAAAATTAATATAGAAAAACGAGGGTGCACATGATTCACCAGTGAAGTCACCCTTAGACGTATGGAATATCAGCACATACAATGTGCACTTGTAAAAATTGCTAGAATCTATCCATTCAAACATTTTCAATGGGATCAGTTCAAGTTCCTGTTTCAAGAAAACTTTTATATCTATAGTATATGCCTATAGTATTCCTTGAATTCTTTCTTCTTGAAGTCATTCACATTACGTTTTAAATCAAAAATCAAGGATGTTGAATCTAATACATGTCAAAAAGGATGTCAAAAATGGTCGATTTATTGACAATTTTCAACACAATCTTGAAGATTTTGAATTAACTGCATGCATAGGGGACTCTATAAGGTTGCCGAACCCATATGACCCTTAAACCATTTTTGGATCATGGATCAAATTACGCTGACCTATCCAACCCCTGTATTTTAATTGATAATTTTATAGCCTGCACATCATATTACATATTAATGCATACCGGTGGGATACCAACCAAATTTCTTTATTTTATATCAATCTATACGTTCATTTTTAAAGATGAATTTTTGATTAAATTTAATCAAAATTAGAAACAACAATATACATGAGTATGCATGAATATACATGCGAGAACGAACACATCACTTGACATAAAACACAAAAACAAGTTAAGTCACCCTTAAACAAAACCTGAGTTTTTGCCCAAAATTTCTCAAATCTCCAAATTTCCCATTTTTTTTTTATTTAATGTATAATTGATTGAGGTCAGGCATATGCAGCAAACAGTCAAGATCACTTTCTTGGAAGGGTGGAGATAAGTATTGGAGCACTGTTCAAATTGTGTGATGACTTCTGGTTCGTGACTCCAAAAGGTTGTAAACCCCTGTTGCAGACTATATCATATATGTTTTATCCAGTAATATCCTCGAATCAGAACAAACAAAACGTACAGTAAGGATATTACTTTCTCATTACAAGACTAACACAATTCCTTTCGTTGTCATGCCATCCTTTCTCAGATTAAAGGCGTGATCGCAATTTTTACAAAGAGTCTAACGAAAGGCTAAATTCCCTGTTTGCTTTGCTTTCCAATCCCATTTTCTGCATCTTTCAATTAGCCTGGGTTGCGAACCGACTGCGGAGGGAATAAAACAAGATTGAGAAACGAAATGAGACACCGTACGAAACAAGCGATAAAAATTACGAAAAGTGTGAGGGATATAAAAGGAATGCACGAGAGGTGGGGGTAAAAAAAGAACAAACCGAAACGGCACCTTGTAAACACTACGTTTTTTTTTGTGTGTGCCAACTTTGGCGCCTCCATAAAAGAGCCTGTTTAAACGTGTTCAAACACGATTTCAGTCAAGAAAAAGGTTGCACATACAACGTAAACGTTTCAAACTATACGCTTTGGAAATAAATAGTGCGATTCTCCAAAGAAGTACACAGGGGAAAATGCCAAATGTTAACTGCTCTGAAATACATTGGTGCACTGCAGTGAGGCAACTTGCATGTTACGCCATATGAGCTTATATTGAACACAAAGCTTCACTGCACATTCGTTTATCTTGACCTTGATTCAGAAAAATCAAAAATTGTTCTTTCACTCGCAAATAATGAAATTTAGCAAACAGGGGCATGTCATTTCAAGAATGCATGGTTATCATTTTTTCAATAAAAAAAAACCCACATGCAATGTGAAGAATACATGTATATCCGTTCAAATATTCCATCTTATGATCTTAATGTACTGCAGTAGACATGTATGTCTTAAGCCTTGTCTACACGCAACGTTTTGTCGTCAGTCTTGCATGACCATGATCATTTATTGGTAAAATTCAGCTTGTAAGGTTATCTTTTCAGTGATCATAGAGGATAATCATAAGTGTTCGTCATTTTGTCGTCAGTGATCGTTATTTTATCGTCGTGATCATGCAAGACGGACGACAAAACGTTACGTTAGGACTAGTTTTTAGGGTTTAGACGGAAACAAGTGTCGGGTTGGCCAAACAAGAACCTGTCTGCCATGAGTTTCCCTAGCTAACCAAGAATTTGTAGAATACAGAAAGGTAACATTCTCAATTCTTCCTGCAAACTTTTCAATATGTTCCTTGCCACTTATTCTGTAGTTAATTTGCATGCGCCGTATTTAACTGCCATGGCCAAGTTACCGCCTAATTCCTCCGCCAAATCAGGGAATCCTTCTTTAAAAAGTAGGTCGCAAATTCAAAAACGTCTCTTTGCAACTTTGCGCATAAACAGTAATCCCCAACAGTATTTGAGAGCGAATAGGGACAAGAGGCAAGTCTCGTGCATAATGAGATTCCGCGTGAAGACGCAATTCACGAACATTTGACAACTAAAGCCGATATCCATTTAAGGGATGAAAAAAGGGATGCAAATAAATGGCAATTTCCGGTTAATCACACGCGGCAACCTTTCAGCAAATGAAATCCAATTTTTATTTCAGAAAAGATGAAGAAAGCAGAGTCACGATCTGAATGTTTTCGTGCTAATCCAAAAAAAAATAGTCACGTGATGCTTGGTGTAGCCTACATGTAACGCTTGTAGAGCATCTTAGGTCACACCAACTAATTATAGTTAGTTGTTCGATACCATAATTCAAACAGTTGCAGTATGTCTAAAATAGGTTCTGCTATTGGATCACAACTTTTAATCAAAGTTCCATAAGTAGTAATTTTTATAAAATAAAAAGGCAAAGTTGTTAATACATGTAAAAAGTCATATCTGACATGGTTTTGATTACATAAAAAGTATGGTACTTTATACGTGTATTTTGGATATAACTCAAAATTGTTGTTCTATTCATCCTTAATAATCAATAAAGTTTAGATTTTTATAAGTTTATTAGATTTGATTCAGCTCAGATTAGTTCATATTTTCGTTGATTCATATTTGACACACCTTATTTCAAACATTTTTATAAAAATATGTCAGTTCGCATGCATTTTATTCAGTTCAGTACATGTTTTTACTAACATAGCTTAATGTGCATGTATAGCATCCAGGAATGAGCTGGATAAAGTCTAATTTGCAAATAACAAATCCAAAACTGTTAGACATTTTAAAATGTGTTTGTTGAAATCTACTCATTAAAGTGAATTAGTAAGGATTAGTTCAGTTTACTTTTTCACCTCGCAATTTCGGGCAAAGGATTGTAGATTAAACTACAGAATGGTTAACTTGGATTCTATAGGACTATGGACAAATTGATTCAAATGTACAGATCGATATTCAGTTTACTTGCTAGTTCAGTTCAATTTTGTCTAAAAGCAAAAGCAGATCGGTCTAGGTTTAATTCAATTCCAGCTTTGTTGATGAATGCAGAATTTTCAAGATGACTTTCTAAGATGCTCGACAAGGCTTAAACGAAGAACAGGAAAAAAAAAAAGCTCCGTTCAATTTTTCACGATTTTTTTATGGAAAATAGGCACATAAGGGAAAGCGGAGAAACATCCTAATTTGCGATGCGTAAAAATATGCAAAATGCAGTCTCGCTGACAAACTGCAGCTACTTGTGTTTTAATGAAAAACGGAACGACGAGGGAATATAAAAGTCATTCAAATATCCTGTTCAGACAGTTTGGGGAGAACTCCATCAAGTCACGTGTCCTTTTGCTCATGAGAAGATGAAATGTCACAGCTATCCTTTGACCCCGGTATATCTATACTGTATATTGAGTTGGAATGATCAGACAAGAAACGAATAAGGGCGACCGTACCGTTTGCATCCCAATGCAATTTCAAGGATTTCTTAAATTTACAAAAAACCCAAATGTTCCTACATTTCCCAAGGCCCCCTGCAGACAGCTAGCATGCAATGGCATAAATCAGATAAAAACAATGTTGGGCTAGAAATTATTAACACGGTAATATCGGTGTAAAGAAAAGGAAAGGACGGCCAGTCGTTAAATGCAGAATTTACGACCATGGAAATGGAAAAACTCCGCGGAGTTTCAAGTCCTCCGTGTGAGTATCCGCTTTAAAAACGAGATAATTTTACATTTCAGAAAAATCGATGGCGCCAGCTATAGTTTGAAGTAGAAGAAACCGCATAATTTAGCGGTTGGGAACCACGAATAAACAACAACAAGGTCTTCAGGGGGTGCTCCAAGTCCTAAATCCTTGACCCCTTTCAGATTTTTTTATTCAAAATTCCTAATTTTGAAATATCGTCAAACATACTGCATCCTCAACGTTGTGAAATCGCTGAAAATCTCGTGTAGCTTACAAATAAATATTCTGCATGTACAAGTAGTCACGTAGACATTATCTTCAACAAGATAGTGTGACATCCTACAGAATTCAGAAAAAGTGTGTCCAAGTTTCAACAAGATATGGTGTAACATCGTAGCCAATAGAAGCCAGAAGATTCTTGTCCAAGCATTACCAAGATAGTTAACATCGTACTGAAACCAAAAATTTGCTAGCGAAGATGGTGAAAAACCATTGGCTACGTACAAAGTACAATAACAATAGGGGTACTCAAAATGATGGCAGAAATTTCGCACTTGTGCTAAGATTGCCTCTCTGCAATGTCCTCAAAAAAATATAAAATTTGAATGCTGGCCATTATGTCAAAACTCCAGTCAATAATAATTCGAATTCTACATTTTATGGTAAAAGAGGATGCACGGCATGGCCCTGAAATTCAGCATTCTTATTGGGCAATCGGAAATTCCCGCCATCGGGAAACCAATCGAAAACCTGCATTTCAAGGCCATGCCATCCATCCTCTTATCCATGCTTCAGCATGCATGTTTTAACCCTTAGAACATTGCAGAGATTCAGCATGTTTGTTTTTACCCTACTCGCAGAGATTCAGCATGCATGTTTTAACCTTAATGTAAAAAAAGCATAGGGCATTGAATAGCATGGAGCATGGCATGACCTTGAAATGCAGCGTTTCGATTGGTTTCCCGATGGATGCCAAGCCATGCTCCATGCTCTACGCTGTCTTTACCCTTAAACCATTGCATATACTATACTATCTGAGTACACTTTTCGAAATTTTTGCCGTCAGTTGAGTACTCCAATTCAAAGTACATGTACACTGTACTTCATTTGGCAACACTGAATATTTAATTCCTAAATCGCTTGCACACTGATACAAGCGTATGTAAGTGCTGCTTTTCGCATTTATGAATGAATTTGGAAAACGGAATCCATTGCAAGAAGAACTGAGGCTGTATTAGATTCAAAGGATGTTGCCTGCTATATAATGAAAGAAATGCAGAGCCATATAGCAAATGTTTACATTATTTCATCCACCCCTATATGTTCCTCAGCTAAAACAGCAAGATGATGTTTTACAATGTGTACGATTGAGTCTATTGACTCCAGGCTGGCGTCAAGGCAGTTCGCTAAACTCTCCTAAGCTTCGAACAATGCTGGCCATGCAATTGTTTCGCAAGATTCTGAAAGAGTTGCGAGTGCCCAACTCTGGAAAGCTGGGCTTCAGTCCAAGAGCAAGCAGCCATTTGGCCAATTCAATCTTGGCGAGTGTTGTCTGAAAGCGCAAGAATGATGCAGTTTAGATCCGGACGAGACCGTTGAGAGGCTGAACGACACGAAAAAAACACGAAAAATCCATATGCGAATGTGGAGGGCATCGTAATGCACGTTGCAGACTCGCATAAAGCTTTTATTAGCTCTCAGCCTCGTCGAGCATATTCATCGCGAAATAATGGGAAAGCATTTTTCTGTTCCCGTTCGGCAATTCAGCTCTGCTAACTTGCATCTCGATCGTCTAAGATACGACTGCGGCCAAATTGAGCATTATTATTTTATTTTTTTTTTTTTTTGCTTTTCTTGCTGCTTGTTTCCATCGTGCATTTGGCAAAGTAACTCGAAATTGTCAGCATTTGCTCCTTTGAGTAATGTTAGCATGAAAAAAAAACTGATGTTTTGTTTGGCAAAAAACAAGCAAAAAATGCATGCTTGCCTTTTCATGTTGTCAAAGTAAAAAAAATTTCACTATTTCAGCGAACATATAATACTTACTTGATCGCATAAAAGTCTATTAATGTAATTACGAGAATAAACTTTCTTCACCATCGATGGTTTTACAAAATAAAAATTTGAAAAATGTATACAATAGCTATATTTTCAAAGCGGATTTTTTTAAGAAATGTAAGAACAATTAACAAGTATAATGCAACAGCTACCGTTGAAGGTATGAAAGACAGGACAAAAGAAATTCTCAATGTGGTGGGCATCGTAATGCATGTTGCTTATTAGCATATATAGCTTCATGATATAATTGAAAATCTGGATAACAATGTGTTAAAAATCGATATTTAGGCTCAGAGGAGAACAAATATAATATCGCAAATGGCGGCGCTTTGATATTTTTCAAAACTCCTATCACAAATAAAGTACATAATATCAAACGCAACTCTATTTTTATTATCTGCTAAGAATAGCTCTCTCTATTAACAAAATTGTTTGCATTACAAAAAAGAAGTAGATAAAAAATGGCAATTAAACATCTTGCAAAGTACATATATATCAGAAATAAGAAAACGTATATAGGCCTACACACATTAATGCAGCTAGTGTATATAAATCTAAAAAAAATAAAATATAAGAAAGACTTGCAGTTTCCAGAACAACAAAATCTTACCGTTTCTGAAATAAAAACCTCTTGCAGTTCACAGAATTAAAAATTCTTATAGGTTCCATAATAAGAAAGTATTACAGTTTCCAAAATAAGTACATGCATGTATTTCAGTTTCCAGAATAAGTCTTGCAGTTTCAGAAATGTCTAGCTTATTCTTAGAATTTGTTTTCACAAAGTTCCATGATTTTCTTCAGAAAACAGAATCCTTGCTCAAATTATCAGTTTTTGCCCATTGGCCTACATTCTTTAAAAATCCCATTGTCCAAACAGGAAGTTGAGATTCTGAAAGACATTTTTATTGGTAAAAATTGAGACAGAATTCATCAACAACAGCTTGAAAGCAGATTAAAAACCTTGTAAACCAGACGATGAAAACCGCAGTTCTAAGAATGATGAGATGTTCAGCTTCCCCTCCCCTGCTAAGATTTTTTTGCAAAATCGAACACTGGCATCAAGATGCCGGTTAGAGCTCCAGAAGTTTGAGATCACCACCGTATGTTTATGTGCTAAAAACAATATAATCCATCATTTGAACCAGGTGCAAAAACCATGCCGAGCGTTGATTCGGGGGTTGGTAAAAAACAAAAAAAAATTACTTAAGACCAATTATTTACCGAAGATCGAAAATAAACAGGGGCAGGTGTAGACACACGTCCGTCATTATTCCTGAAGAAAAACCCTTGTTTCTATACCAATGTCCGTTAGCAGAAGCATGCAGCTAGCAGCCCAGATGTCGAGGTTGTTCACCTCCACCCTGGGATGATTGCACGTGTCAAGGGGCTAACCTCTGATCCCTGATTATGCACCAACCAGAAATTTACCAAGCAAGCAAAGATCCTTGTAGCATATTTTTACTGGGACTTTCTGGAAGAGAGTCGAAAGTGACTAACTTCTTCCCACTCAAAATTCCCATTTTTAATTTAAAAATGTCTAGAATTCGATCTGACAAACGTATCACAAAATTTCAATTATAGCACCACACTAAACTGGAATCTAAGCTGCAAAAGAACAATAATAAGAGACAGAGACTGAAGAGCGCTGGAATTCCTGATTTCCCAGCATCTCCTTATCAATCATCGTGCAAATCGATATCCTATCATGCTTTCTCTGACCTCTGACCTTTAAGCATTTGCAAACATACTCGAACATCTCGTCAGATGACTTTTCCGGGATTATGTGATGATTGCGGAAGCGCTACTTTTTTAATATCCGCTCTCCTACTTCCCTGTAGCGTAGGCAATCTTAGGCAAGCAACGCAAAGAATTGCATTGGTGCATGTGTTTGATATAAGATGCTTCCCCTCCATGCGTGGGTCAGGGGTTAAAGTTGAATATCCCCTGTATATGCGATAACGCTGCAGTGGTAAACTGACTTGTGATGTTTATGGTGTATCACCATAACATTCTCAAACACAAAAGCACCACTAATACAGTGTATTAAAAATAAAAGTTCATATGTTCCTGCATCCTCTGATAGCTAATGTAACAAATCATAGACCTATAGGTTAATTATTAAGATATCATTCACAAATGGTATACAACAAATTAGTAAGATTGCTAAGAACTTACAAGTATCTGCAACTGGCATGACAAAATGTATTCAAATGAAATCAATAATACATCCGTAAATTTAATTAGAATTCAGATTTTGCTAATTTGACAACAAATATGGCATAACTGGCATTTTGACAGTAAGTAGATAAGAAAATCTGTGATGTAATTTTGAGTATTTCTGGATGCTTTTTGAATTTTGATGCTTAACAGACTCAAAAATGTCAATTTGTATGACAGGGCATTATGATAACGTATCCACATATTTTCCATTTAATAAAATATCATATTTTACCACAAATTTATTTCAATTTGTCAGTTTAAGTGTGGAAGAAAGTGATTTCGTTTGGCAAATTTCAACTCAAAAAACATTCATCTATGGGAATTTGGGAGATTTGGTAACAATACAAACCTGCTATAAAATTGTTACAAACTAGATAAGCTTGTTTTTAGATTATCACTGACATTTTCAAATTTGGTTTATTAAATTGGTCAGTGGTTGGTCAAAGACATTCTGCTGACTTGGCATTTTAAATATAGGTGTTAATAAAACGGCATTATTGTTGAACCACAGACCTCAAAGATGCCACTGCTGTCAGAATGTTTATAAACTTAGCATCATCAGGCATTTTAGTAACGCTTTATGATATGCATTATAATCGACAATGTCAGTAATCTCTAATTTTCCCATCGCCACAAGTTTTCGTTATGTCACGCAGCAAGCTATTTAACAACGCGGATATTTTATCCAACAACTGAAAAGGTTTGTGCAGAATTACAATTTCAATATTGAATACGACTACAATGTAATCCCACAGGAGGACGGATCACCCTTCACGAATTTAATTACTGTTGCACACCAACCAGCGTTAGTCCATGTACGCTTTTGAGCACCAAATATAGTATTGTACTATGCATGAGAGTCTCTCACAGAGCACTATGAAACTATGGTGAAGCTCAAAGGAAAATCAATCAAATCGAAGCGTTTCCCCACACTGAATATTCATGAGAACTCAGCACTACGCAAATCACTCTGAGCTCGATTATTGGTTGAAAAAGGGCGCTTTAGCGTGACATATCAAACTTAGCCACCATGCTGTTGTAGACACCAAGGGGATAGACAAAATAATGTGAAAAATGTGTGAAGTGCTGAAGGAACATAATCCGTTTCAAATCTTAGCTGCATTGAATTGAAAAAAAGTTCAGTTGACACAATTGAATGTTCTTCAATTCAATTCAATTGGTTACCCTACAGTCAGCATGTAATATGCCATGTGGCAGCTATAGGGTCAAAGTGTCAGATTTTAAAGGTCGAAGAGTATAGACAATTATAGAATAATACTCATCTTTTGCTTGTTTCCATGCATTCTAGCTTAATTACCCACCAAGATGGTGTGCATGTGGTGATATATGACGACTTTGTGGCATATGGTTCGTTGCACGAGGTGATCCTATTAATTTGCATGTACTCGCCTCGTTGCAAATCGTGCACATGCCATACGTTGAAAAGTTACCATAACCACATGATCACCATCTTGGTGGGTACACTGCCTAAAGATTGTGCTATTTCACAAATACTTTGTCTTAAAATTAGTTGCATATTTTAATAAGACAGATATTAAACAAAAGAATTGCAAAAGATGCATCATATCATCTTATATCTTGAACAGTTTTTAAGATGTGTTCATGTGCAGTATAGAATGCATGCATATGATAGCAGATATCTCCCAAAAACAACGATAAATAATTATGATTAGCATTAAAAATTGCTACTGCACTGTATATCCTACAGCTAACAAGCTTGTATCTAGGGAAATTAATGATGTCATGTAAACCAAACTTTTTTTCTCAAAATAAATTATAAACTTATATAATTCAGGACGTATATAAACAAAGAAATATGCTTCTACTAATAACAATGCATTATAACCTTGGAAGTGAAACCATATGAAAACAACAGCTAATGAGATGAAATGTTTTCCATTCCCCAAAATAGGATTTAAAACTATACTGAGCGCATAGAACAAGCAGAATATGTTATACCGTCGCATTTCAAATAAAAATGATTCCGACATTAAAACAGCCTTATTTAAAAACAGGATGAAATATTATCCAAAGCCAATCTAGATATGTTCTTATCCTTTGAAACTGCAGATAAAAAAGAATGCAGGCACCATAAAAGTCTATACAAATCCATCAAGTCAACCAAAACAGGCTTTTATTGACGTCATAAGAAGCGAATTTCCGAGGCAACGTCTTATAACGCAGGGAAAAGGCAGGTTTTTCACCTTTAAAATTGGATCATTTGGAATACAAAAAAGGATAAAATAGTATCCATTGCCATTTCGCTACCATTGCGTTTATTACAAGCAATCAACTGCTTTCCGCGTAATTATCCAGCAGGGGGAGCATTTTTTCGCATAAATTAGGAGGCGCTTGCGCCAAAGAAGCGTGGCAGGGCACGTGACAATGTTAAATAAGTGCAACGTATGTTTTATGGGTTATTAAACAATAACAGCCCCATCACCATTACTTTTTAGGCACTAAAAAACGGTCCAATCTAGAAGCTCATATCGTAAAACTCGATCTGTTCACGGTGCTGTAACTCGGAAGGATTTGCCTGCTAGATATCTGGCGGAAGTGACGTCCTTTTCACCCAGTGCAGTTAATTGTACATGTACTATTTTGTCTCTTTATTAAGTTAACTTACCTGAGCGAAAAATTGCGTAGCAAACGATTGTTTCCCCAAAGAAATGTGTTAAAAAATAAATTTTCTGCAGCAGGCCTAATCGCCTATACATGCATGTATACTCATCTGTTCAACCAACCTGCATGCAGTTAATGGGATAAAATGGCATACATCTCTCTATACCAAATGGCTTTTTAGTAAAAAATAAACCCTTCTTTTGCAAAAGTAGAGCATTTCATTCTCACAACCAACTCACTGCTTTTCACAAAAGCATTGTAGGGCTTACATGCATATATTGATATTTTAAAATTTAATGTTCTTAATTCACTTAATTCACAATAAAATGTTCTTAATGTTCTTAAAGTAATGTCATACTCAAGTTCCTCGTAAATTCGATCTTGACATAATACATGTACATTTGTCTGTGGTCATTCTGAATCTGGTATAGCAAACCCATCAAAAATACCTTTATATCCATACAGATGTGACAGCCCAAGTTGACGCTAACATCTGTATCGTTGTTGCATGTCTTTACGAGGTCGGAGGTCGAATGTGATAAGAGTTAGTTCCATAAAATATCCACTATCCCGTGTAAATATCTGGAAAAATGAAACAAACCAAATTACTAACCCGCTGTCAATTCAAAACACTTTTATCATATCCCTTAAAATTTGTTTACAAACTAAAATTCAAGCAAGCATTAGAAGACAAATTAGTTGAAAATACATTACACATTACCTAATGTATATCTGTGATGAAAACACTACATTTCAATCATAAATATTCAAATAGAATATAGTAAAACAAGCGTACGTGGTTGACCCTAAGCTCCCAGAAACTGTTAAGTTATGATGAAAGACGAGCAAGTGCATAGCAACAGTTTCTGTTATGGGCACTTATGTTTGCATCTCGTTGACATATCACACCGCACGATGCAAACTCAGCAATGACAGTAGGATTTGCAGCAATGGTGGCTATAGCATCACATTAGGAAGAGCAGCAGGGATGAAGAAGAAAACATCGTGCCATTATCCACTCGATTTCACGTTAGGACCAGCTGTTGCAAGTTCGGCAAATTTGCTGCCAAAACAGGCCAATCGTTGTGCCGGAATCCAGATGGATCCTTCTTGCTACCGGCCTTTCTCATTCCAGAATGCTTGTTTATCTACGGTTGTGTTTACAGAAGCCTTGATGGCCATTAACAGCAGGCTTTTGGGATCGAAAATGGAATGATGTTAGAGAGCTTGAGAACCGAAAACTGACCTCGGGCATTGGATATAGTAGCCGATACCCGATGAACACATGCCTTTTCGTTGGACATCAGAGTCGGTTTCCTCAAAGACAACTTAAAATCTTCTCAAAGAAGATGGGGATTTCTAAGCAAAATGAGAGTTTTTTATACTTAAAAAAACACTTTTAGCATCCACCAAATTGAGCTTTTTGAAATCAGAAATTAAATGTTCAACTTCCTTTCCTGATTTTTCCATTTTTAAAATAATTTTTCCTGACCCTCCTAAACACAGAAAATTAAAAAAATATGGAAAATTTCTTAGCTAAAATTTCTTATTTAAAAAAAGTGTAAAAAAGGAGGCATCATGTCCTTACATGTCTTCTAATGTGATGAGGACGATGTCATGGAACATTAAGACAGTTACATAACTAGCTTGTGATTGATATACCAAACGGAAATGTTTCCGGTTAATCAAAGCCACCGAGACTTTAATTAAGATTTGTTCAAATTACCCCAAACAAGGGACGGAATAGGTCTCCGGTGTAACGAAATGGACGAGATAATAAGATAGCTAACCAAACAGTGTCAACAAGTACAAAAAAATCAGAATGAAGAGAAAAAACACCTCTCCAAGAAATCCAATCAAGTTTCTGACAAACATTACTTAGCTTTTGAACGCGATTATCTAGGTTGTAGCCCCGAACGACACCAAGATTAAATGCATTTGCACACGCAAAACAGCGCATTATAGCAAAAAATGGATTTGCAAAAACAACTCCGAAAGAAATTAAATGCAAAAAGCCATTGTTACTATTTTTTTTTTGCATTGTTTTCCCAATCCATTTGTCACTGCAAAACTCGTTTATTCCCAAGAATGTTAAGTGAACGTCGTTAGGAGAAACGGTATCTGGCTTTCAAAGTACATGTATGGAATGCAAAGCAACGAGGTTAAGACTCTTAATTATCTGTGACATTAGTACAGATAGCATATTTATCAGGGCAAGACCTCCCAAATGAAAAGAGATGCCCGCAAGGGTTCTTTTACACCACGTGGCATTGCTATGAATCTTGTAGCTTAAATTCCTAGGAATATTTCAACGATAGATTTTATGTGAATTCTTGTTAGGATAAAAGTTTCAAGTATAATCCTGTAAAAAAATATACAGAAAGGAATCTCACTGGAAGTGATGGAAACCGTAGAACATTTTTCAAGATGAAATATCAATGAATCTATCTGTAAAGAATCCTTGATGTATCTTAACCCAAGTGAAAAATCTCATGATTGTGGGAAGAAAAATTTCGGTCTAAATTGGCCCCATTGCTTGTCTCGAGATCACAGTAAAGGCTCCTGCCTCTGGTCCAAACGTAATGTTTGACAAACAAAGCCGGGCAGTGAAACTTGAAAATGACTGATGGGCTCATGCAAGCAAGACGGTTAAATTTCGCTCACCTGTCATTATGTTCATGTCATTATGCCAGAAGACTGAGCAATAGTATTAGCGAAAGTTTGATTATTGTAGATGCAAGATTTATGTCAATTTATTTGCTCATTCTTTCCAGATCATGCAAGAATGAAGAGAAAGCATTTAACGTGTGGACCAGCCTTTAGTGTCAAAGACAACCAATGGGGCAAATGAGATCAAAATATCGATGGGATTGCATTCCATGACTCACAAGGCATGACTCCCTGAATAATGAAAAGAATTCTGAGATCTCATAATAATCAATTTTAAATTGGGGAAAACAATGGGATGTTACATAATCTTATTAGAAATGAGCCAGATGCAAGGAACTTTTCACCTTAGGAATTCTAGCATAGGTAGGCTACTAAGAAAGAAATACAAAAAGAAGTAAATCCTGATGCTATACACGAGGATGTCTTTCAGCAAGGATAAAACGATAAAACAATGCGAGAATCCAAGGAATCTTAATAAGTTTTGCATTAACGATTTTTAATTCCCTTTCTGGTAGTTTTCTTCAATAAACAACACACTGCAATGGATATTGCCAGCAAGTTGAAAGAGGTTGGAATGAAGAAATCCTGAATACCAAACCGTGCAAGATTCCTTCCACAATGAAGCTTTAGGCACAATTACAGAACTAAATCTGATGGAGTCTTAAGAACGACAACTGTAAAAACTGTTGCGATTGTCAGCATGGCATCACATAAACCCATGATTAATCAGGACTCATTCTCCAGCTCTGAAATTCCCTCGAGGCTAACGTGCAGAGCAGAAATGCTGGGCAATTATCTTCGGTTCTGGTTGCAAAACACCCAAGGGAAACCGCGACACCTAAAGCAGTAAACACCTCAAGCGAGATTCCAGGAAGCAAACATATGCGGTTCCCAAGCATTTAGCAACAAAATCTTTGCACGATATTCGGCAATCAAAACCTTGACTGCAGGCCGAGCAAACCTCAAAAGTGTTATTTGGGAAAAAAACTGGATGGATGGGAATTGTGTGTTTGCGCACGCAGAAGCCCTGGGAAAATGTCAGAGGGCGCTGCAAATGAGAATAGGAAATTGTAACCACATTACCTATAAAAACAATCCAGTCACATTTTCACAACAAAAAAAAGAAACATTACAAACCTCATTTCCACGAAAAATAAAAAAAAAGAATAAAGTTACAGACGGTGCTGAAATGGTGCAAAAATCAATCAATTCTTCGTCCAGAAACGTTGAGTTGGAAGGGGGTAGCGATGCATTCGATGTATTTGATTAATGGACTCTAATCACCACCTCTGGGGGATGCCAACAGAAATAATGGCTCAAGAATGGTAGTTTATCAGGCTGACCTGATACAAAAAAATCGTCTGACGGCATGTAGTTTTACTCGGGTAATAACCAAAATCACGAGGCTACTGCAGTGCAGGAGTACGAAATCATAAAATGTTTCATAAGTATTTTATTCGATATCTTGCATCTAGGTCAATTTACTACGGGGAGAACCTTATGCATATGCTAATCAAAGTACTTTCTTAATTATCCTCTCGAAACCATCCCCTCTTCAAAACACTGCAGTAAAATGTAAATAGGGTGATAAATTTATCTTTTACCGATACATGAAAATGCTAGCACACAATTTTACTCTTCAAGAAATATGATTGGACCATTGGCCTACTTGAACATATACATGCACTTGAATTATTCAAAAACCGATTCAGTAGATTATATTGTCCACTCTATCCACCCCAGATTCTTTCGTTTTACATCTTCCCATTAACTAACCCCAGTTTCACATTATTCCCTAACAAATTGCACCTCATGCTTTAACCGTTCCTTCCTTTTCCTCTTCACACCTTTATCGTCACCTCAAGTCTTCACCACACAATCTCGACTTCATTTCCCACTAATCCCCCACCCTTCAAATCCTTTCGAGTTTAATTTCCCACTCTCCTTTACATTCAATTCTTATTCACTTTGCCCTCAACCTTCAACTTCTCGTTTCTTGATGTCTTCATTCCTCACTCTTTTTTTAAGTTCTGCTCGCCCACTCCTTTTGCCTGAACTTCTTATTCAGGATGCTAAAAAATCAAGCACACTTCAAGGATTTTAGGGCACATCCCTTACATTTTCAAAGACCCATCCCACGATTAATTATCACAATTACCACTGTATGTTCATATACACTTTCATAACAGCAGAATCTTACAATTCTGAATTTCCCAAGTTTGATGAATATTACTTAGATCTATACATGTATACATACACAAATGTGTGTCTGTAAAAACTAAATAGGCACTACGAGTAATTTTATAACTTATAAATCAACCTCGTTCTAATGATTTAAGAAACATATGAGATCAACATCGTTCTAATGATAAAAATGAGAAATTTTGCTCGCTGCATAAAATATCGTAATTACATGTACAAGAAATTCATGTAATTTTTGGAATATAGAACGAAACTTCTGCACAATATGGAATTTTAGTGTGGTATACAAAAGGAAGTACTGTGAGCTACATTATAATATGCTTTATTTGCGTTTAAGCTACATGTATATTGCATACATGTACAGTGAAACCTGCTAAAGGTGACCACCCAAAAAATGTCAAAATTTGGTCACTTTATACAAGTGGTCACTATACTGAGAATTTTAATGAAGGAAAACATATATGTACATGTATGCACTAAACCCAATTTATGAAAAGTGTTCACTATACAGCGGTGGCCACTTTACCAGATATTACTGTAGCCTACAATATATGTACATATATTGTATATGCAATATTGTATGGGCCTATACATGTATAAGCTATATTGTAGCCTATATCTAAAAAAAAACATATTAAAATATCCTTTATATACAATTTTCCAACTAATTGAAATTCTCCAATGCTAAACGGAAATTCCCGCATTAACTTATGTTTAACTTTTTTTAGGTGCTTAAAATTCAAGTACATTTCAAGACTTTTCCGATTTCCCAGACGACATGACACACCTACATTCCTTCTGTTTTCATTCCTTATTATCCCTTTTGCCCTCACACTCCAACATATCCTTCACTCTTCAATTTCTAGTTCTCGCTTCCATGTCTTTTTTATGAAAACTTTCAACATCACGGCTCTTCATCTCACGCCCTTTCCCCTTAACCATGTTTATCCTTCTTTCCTTTACTATGGTTTCTATCTGCCACTTCCTCATCTTCCTCTTCTCCTTCACCATTTCATCCCAAATTTCCTCTCCATGCTTCCTCCAATGTATCTTCTTTGCATCTTCAACCTTTGTTCGTTCTTTCATCCTTTTTCCCCCATGTTATTTTACCTGATCTTTCCACCCTCACCAATTCCTCAATATTTTTCCTTTTTTCAACCTTGCTCAACTCTTCGGCCAACCAGGAATTCCCCTATCGCACTAGCATTAATTCACCACACTCATGCGTGATGTTAGTTATTAATATGGCACAGATCCCCCTCCTAACCACCCCCATTCTCCAAAAATAAACATTCTGACAGGCAGCTCCATGAATTGATGATTTCGCCGATTCAACAATTCGAAAGTAATGCGTGTGCCCATTACATTCCCACGCATTATCCCATCCATGCATGCACAAAAGGGGGTGGATAATTTCATAAATTAAATGATTGAATCCCCCCATCTCCCCCTGCCCCTCTCCCAACGCGAATTTCTCATCTGAGGTGCCCTAGCATCATGATGAAACCAGTGGCAAAAATAAATGGTTGCTAGATTGCCTTTGACAGGCCACTAATAGAAACAAAAAAAAAACAGGAGAAGAAAAATGAGTAATCCAGCTTCCAAACCTCTGGAATAATAAATCAGATTTGCAATGCAAAGTAGAAAGAGGAGGCTTTACTCCCCCAAACTTTCCTCTTCATGATGCATGGAGATTATGTCCATGAACGATGTCACAACTTTCATCCAATTCCCCTTGACTCAATGACAACTTTTTGTGACGTCAAATCTGGATTAATGTACCTCTTTAGAAGTTAGATGAGATGGTGACATCACGTTGTTGAATATTATATATAGCCTACAAATAGGTCCTGCATTTGTCACGGATCAAATTTATCTAATTCCCTTCTTTATGCATCCACGTCCATAAAAAAATGGAATTGCTGTTTTTTGTCTCGAAACAATTTTATTCAAGTTAAATAACAAGCAACCAAAAATGTGACAATGATGTATTGTTTTTTTAAGGGAAAAAAATCACATTTCCACTCCAAGTGCCTGAAACAATTTGAAACTGTAAAATCGGTGTTCTAAAAACGGTTTGTTAGCAACAGAAAACAAGTGAGAACTTGCTCTCACCTTGTCAAGAAAGTTAATAGCTTTGAACAAAAATGAGGAAGCTAAAATGGAAAAACAACTCTTGGTGTATGCTTAAAATAATCTCGAAATGCTTTTCAACGTTGTAGGTCAAGGAACAAAAAATGACAACACAATCAAAATCATGAAAAAAAAGCAGAAGTTACAAGGAACTAGGAAATTTACACACTAGGAGAACTCCGCACACCTAATCAAACCTTATAACCTATTCTAACTAAATCCTACCCTAATTGGCTGTATGTTGTCAAATATTTAATTGTGTGAACTTTTCTATGTGCGGGAATACCCGCGGTCATCAGTGTCCTAGAATCGTGATTAAGATGGTAATGTAGTTAGTTTTAATGCAAGGTACCAACCCTCATTCCATTGTCCTTCCAGAGACTTTATAAAATCTCGTGCAGTATCTAAAAAATTCATGACATTTTGGCAGAAATTACAGTCCATGTACATGTAAAACATGTGATAAATAATTGTTTGAATACATTATAAGGTACGGTACTCAAATAGACCCCAAAAAAATTCTCACATGTGCTCAGATAACCTCTCTGCAATGACCTCAAAAATATCAACTTTGGGAATGGCAATTATGTCAATTCCAATCAATCAGAATTTGAATTCTGCCTACATGTATTATGTCAATTCCAATCAATAAGAATTCTCATTGTCGACATTTTTTTGAGGTCACTCCAGAAAGACTATCTGAGCACAATATGTGCCAAATTTTGGCATCTGAAATTTGAATACCCCTTATGTATCACTCTGAAATTAAAGCACAATCAAACCTCATTCATGTTATGAAAGTGATTATATTTTCTTTAGTATTTATGCGGTACATGTCTTCAAGGTGATGTCACATTTCCACAGAATATCTTCAAAATAATTAAGTTGTGTATTGCTCTTGCAAAATATGACATTACCAAAATGATAAGTGTTGCTAGAAACATGTTATGCACGTCTACAGCTGTATATACACTACATTAAGTTGTAAGTTGGATTCAGCAAACGTTTGCTTTCCCTGTGTCTTTGCCATCTACCACCAAGGTCTAAATTTCGCAGCAGTATTGTTTTCCGAGTATAAAAGACTTAAAACATTCCAAAGAGCCACAAGAAGCTTTTGTAAAAAAAAATCTAGGTTCACGAGACCTCCTTGCTGGCTAACATCCAACATACTGGCGATCTGAGCTAGCACTATCAGCATCCTATTTTTTTCTGAGTTTCACAAACGCCTGCATCACGTGCCGAAACCAGAGGAGGACACCAGGGGTAAAGAACGACATTGGGGAGGACAAGCATCAAGAAACACACTGAAGGCGCATTTGTCACGTGCCAGCTGACGATAACAAAAATGCCTGAAAAGGTTGTTTTCATTACATGTATGTCCGCTATGTGAGATATGATTTACTTCAGTGGAATTCTCTACATTTGTGTTATAACGGTGGAAAGATGAGTTCTAAAACCGTATCAGATGGAATAACAAAAAAATGCTAGACAGTGTGAGTAAATCGTTAAGGAGCTGTGTATTCCAGATCGAATGAAAATGTACTAAATCACACGAAAATGCACTAAATCATAAGAAAAATGCATTAAATCAAAAAAAAAAATGTATCAAATCGAATGAAGATGTACTGGAGCGCATGAAATGTAGATAAAAATGAAGATGTTATAGGTCGAATATATGTATAGGCTACAAAGTCTATGATCGGACGATAATGCACTAGATTATTAAATGTTACCAATAATTTGAAACAAGACTGCTGTTGGACCATTTGTAGTCCTTTGTGACAAATATAGGTTGGGTTTGTAACATTTAGTTTATATTTTTCATATGATTGCTTGTCATATTTTCAATAAAAATTTACAATAAAGTCTTGTCTGTGAATTTCCAAAATCCAGGTTGTGGTATTGGCTATTCTGTAGCATGGTTATTCTGCAGTTACATATACACACAAGTTCTAAATTTTTAGTGAATATTTGAGTAACCCTTTTGAAAATAGTCTATTAAGACCAATTTGGCAAGGTCCTAGTACAAACGTAGTACTGTGGCAACACAAAAGAATAATAGGTCTACAACTATCATAAATTCCCACGTTGGTCGATTATTACGAACAATTAAGTTTGGAGGAAAACCTGAGGGCCTATTTTATGACCTGCTTTCCAATTAATTTGCATTTGCGATGCTCGTCAGTGGTCAGGGCGCAACTGACCGCAACCGGAAGCGACGAGAAATTTCGCCCCCATGCGGCGAATGCCGGCGCCTGGCTCATGTGGATCGATTGCGTGACCACTAAGTACTTTCTCACCATTGTCAAGTATGTGAATGTCGACGCAATCTGCGTTTCCTGGTTCTCTCATTAACAATGGAAAGTACAGCTAGTCACGTGTTCCAGTGTGTACTACCCATCAGGTCAAGGAATGCCGATGGGCGTGTGAGGTGTCCACGGATAGCTTAGATTTCACCGATTAACACTATCCAGTTAGTTATATAGCCAGACTGAGCTATAACGTTAAAACGTTCAAAATGTGGAACCATGATGGCTTGTACGAACACAACCATGAGGAGATAATTTTGAATCAATCATCAAAATTCCAACATGGCCCATCAGAAGTGCATCTGATGTGATTTTGCTGTTTTGTTAAAAGTTGTCATCAAAGAACTGATTCAGCATTTTGCAGTCTTTAACTTTCACAATCTTTTGAATTTCGATTTCCACCAACGCTTCTTTGCTTTTTTTATTTTCTAGATGAATTGCTTAAATTTCACAAACTTGTGTGCACAGAGAAGAGTACAAAAAACCCACAATCTCATCGAATACAAAATCAAAAAATATATCTCTCTCTACTGAGGATCAACAACCATCACACCGTAACAACGAAACAGTCCCAAAATAAAAAAAAAATCACAATATTTCTATCAAAAAGTGGATCAGTGAGAAAAGCGTTCAGATTTCGAAACTGTCCCATTATTTATTGCGCAAAGCTTGGGATTTTTATTTCCGCGAAAAGCCCGGCTATCAAGTCTGTCTTCGAGAACATAAAAGAATTACTTTGTCAACCAATCGATTTCTGGTGCAAAAACAGCACAATTCGATCTCGAAGAAAACCAGAGTTGCCCGCTATGGGCACTATGCACTGCATTACTGCATGGAAATAACGACTAAAAATGACGTTGCTATGGTCACATTGGTCCATTCGAAATGGCAACGTTTGCATTTGATGATCATATCAATTCTCTTCTCACTCTGCTTCGCTAAACACATGTTGTTAACACTAAGCAATGACCTAGAAAAAATAACCATAACTATATCTACGTATATAGTTCACTGCAAAGAGGATTCTGATTTGTACGTCATCTTTTCAGCTAGCTATGACCCAGCAAAATGACCAAAGATCCTTCAAACAAAAGCAGCACATTCATGATAATGAGCTAGTCTATACAATATATCTTGTCCACATGTAGGATATTCAGAATGCATGGACAGTCTGCATAAGATTAAGGCTTTAGAGTAGCTTATACACATTTGATATTCCCTGATGTAGATTCATTATGCTCATTCCTGATAATGAAGCTATTCAATAACTTGTCCACAAGATATTCAGAATGTATGGACAGCCAGGATATGGTAAGAGTACACATTTCATATTCCTTGATATGGATTCCTGATAATGAAGCTATAGCAAACAATAACTTGTCCACAAGATATTCAAAATACATGTACGGTCAGCATAAGAAAGCTTTGGATAAAGGTATAGCCTGCACATTTCATGTTCTTTGATGTAGATCCGTTATGCACATCCCTTATAATAAAGCTATATTCAATAACTTGTCAACAAGATATTCAGAATGCATGGACAGTAAGCACAAGAAGGCTTTGGTATATGGTACACATTTCATATTTCCTGATCCATTATGCACTGTAGTTTGTCTTGTGTTTAACATTGAAATTCTTCCATTCGCCAAGTATCACGATACATGATACGTGTACGACTGAACTGGATTTTCGCCACGGGACATCCCTGATGCATCCCGTATAATGGGCTCCCGAAACGCTTTCTGTTACGATAATATATTCCCTCGATGCCGTTGGAAATACCACGTTAAGCCAGTCGCCAATGCCAGAAGATGAAAAAAAAACTTGCATTTGGCAAACTCGTATACACCGTTGAAATGATAGAGGACGTAAAAACAGGCAAAAAGCAATAACGTTTCGCTTAAAAAAAAAACGAACAAAAAATGGGGAAAAAACTCATTGTAGTATCTGTTGCCCGAGTGATTAGTGTTCCTCATACTATATCCTACGCGGTCTCACACGGAAACAGAAAAGGAACACGTACGCGACAAATTGAATGTTTAAGAGGCCCCAGGTGGCCCCACTCCTGAACATGATTAAAAACTTGGAAAACCTGATGATATACAAGTAGTTTAGCACGCAATACCAACCATTTCAGTCTTGGAAACCTGCCCATAGCACATTTCGGTTTCGTATCTAAAGCATTTCATATTAGAACCTGTTCAGAATTTCAGAATCCCATTTGTTTCAGAACACCTGTTGCACAAAAGATGCCTTAGATGATAGTAGAACCTGGAAATGCAACACATTCAAAATACTCTTATGATCAAATGTCTAAACTATATATATATAAATTTGTAAGGAATTAAGCATTTCATGCTATATAAAGAACATTTGCAATGATAATATATGATAATGTGGCAAATGAGGTTGCAATTGCTTCAGCTGATGTAATATAGTTAGTACTTGACGTTGTAAAGTGAAAAATGAGTCATGTAATCCAAGATTTCAGAATGTGGATTGTTAAAATGACTCAATAACGTGGCACATTTGTTTTTTCTCTATGGGTTTAATATGAACTTAACAGCGGAGTTACCAACGCTATATTCTGTAGTGTATATATAATATGCAAAATGTGCACACCTACAGAAATTTACATAAATTTGCCCGAACACGAGTCACTTAACGTTCGATTTTCAAAACAAAACATTTGAGTCGATATGATAATATGATTTAATGTGCTTGTCGTTATATACATATGCAAAATCCCACGCATGCTGCAAGGCTGTATCAAGGAGTAAAACGATGCATTAAACAAATTCTTTACAAGCACATAAAACCACCCAACGTGCAAAATTCCCTCGCATTCTTTTCAATTATTTTCCCGTCTGCTGCCTTAAAAAAGCACGCCTATATAAAATTTCTGGAACATCAGCCGCATGGGGAATTGAGCACAGTCAAAGCGTCCTCCCGAAAAGTGCCACACAAACACCATCAAACTGGCCTTAATTAGCCCTTCAAAAACAATTGCGTGACAGCGAATTACGTGAATTACCAGCGCTTTAATGGGTGCTAATTAGGCGAACGTGTTTTCTACAAACGCAATGTATAAGGATGGAAAAGGATCTGGGGGTTAAATCGGGTTGCATTGCGCTTCTGGAAGATATGCGCCAATTGGCAGGTGCTGCTTAAGCCTTGAAGGAGGACTGCATGGCCA
Organism: Xestoiulus laeticollis; assembly: GCA_034698905.1. NCBI lineage: Eukaryota > Metazoa > Arthropoda > Diplopoda > Julida > Julidae > Xestoiulus > Xestoiulus laeticollis. The sequence continues at coordinate 13,156 of JAQGCC010000112.1, read as the reverse complement.
TGCACCGATAATTACGTGGTTAATTGGGTGGAAAAGACGATAAAAGCAAAACAAACACTTTTAATTCACCTCCAGCAACGGAGACGCCATTGACCAGCGCCACATAGCACATCCCCTTGGAATACAAGATCCTCCGAAAGGCGATGGAAGACGCTCTGGGGTGTATCCTTTTAGGGCATGTATAGTACATAAATCATTATTTGAGGGTTTTTTAAAGAAATATTCTTTATTTTGCACCCATTTTGAGCAATTTATGATAGGTTACGATAGGTCAGGTTAGGTGTGGGAAATTGTACACGTAAATTGAACCAATGATTTGGGGAAAAAATAGCCTTTTCTTATTATTTTTGGCTTAATTTATCAAATGCAAATATTATATTCTATCCAATGTCAATTTCGTGTAGCTTTGTTTGCTCATCTTGCCTGATACATATATGCACATGTCCACATGTACTATGATTTACAATTGGCTACCAGTACCCAAAATTACTACAGACTATAAATAAGGGAATTTCCCCTGATTGTTGTAGAGCGCCCTCTAGGGGATTAATTGGAAACTCAATGGTCAAGTGTATTATGTAGAGAGGTTAGACCCATCCTGAGGACTAAAAAAGTGTTCAATGTACAAGGTATACAGGTGATCATTGTATCGAGGTCTGTCCTAATGTTATTTCTATGGAAGCTGTCTGGGACCAGCCAAAAGTGTTCTAGTTAGGGAGGTGTTAATTCACTTTATAATTAAAGGTGTTCAATCTGACAGGTTTCACTGTATATAGCAGATGGTATTGGGAGTCCATTCTGGGGGTCCATTTCATATTGGGGGGAAATTTTAGCTGAAAAGAGCTCCCAAATAAGAAAAGTGACGAATTTCACTTTATAGAATTGGTTTACCTGCATTCAACAGCAAGATTTCTTGACTAAGTTTATTAAGACTTCATTAGTATCCTATTTGTTCAATGAATTTTTCATATAACGATGCTGTAGCTTGGAAGACTGAAACTACTTGTCATTCAGCAAAACTACAATATCTTTATAACACGAACTGTTACATACATCACATATGCTTAAGCCTACATGTAAATGTTGTTTATTTACTGCATGCATCCATCTAACCTCACGTTCATCAGCATCCCTGCATTCCCCTCCAGCAGGTGCTAGGCGCCACCCAGGGCCACGACTAGAGCAGTGTCAAAGGTGACGGCAGGTGGCGTATCTACCAAAACGTGGCCTAATTGCAACCGCACGTTTTTTCTTATGAGATGCCGCCAGGTGAGGGTACGAAACGAGTTGTGGGGAATGGGTCGATACCTGTTTTGGGGTTCCATTCCCCACAGGAGCCTGCCCCCTCTGTTAACGCGTAACACCTGCCAGGTCACGTGACGTTGACATCGTGGTTCTCATTGTCAATATTTAAACAATGAGATCTGGTGGTTATGCAGTGAAAGTCGCTGAAAAACGTGACGAGAATTTTAAAAGTAAAATATGCTACAATTTCTTAGTTATATTCCATCGCTAATACATACTCAGGTAAATGAATAATAAGTAATGACTTTAGATTTGTCCCATTTAAAGAGATCCTGAAGGTTATACTTACTAGTTTTTGGCAACGATCATGCTGTGTCGAATACAAAAGTTCATTTTAAAATAGTTTTTCAAGCTCCATTTCAAATTTCATTAATTTATTAGCAAATAAATAAACGAGTTTTCAGATAAAAATAACCTTCTTGAGTTGAGGACAGCCTTGAAGTCACAGGCCTATTTGATTAGTTTAATGTTCTGATTACAAAAGCATGTATTCCTGCTACACTTTAGTTTCTTGATTGAATAAGCAAGCATCTTCAACATGAAATATATACGGAAGCTAACATGTTGCACATCTGATGTGTCATGTTGCCTGTTGGTTAAACAAGAATATATGTATGCTCTGGATTTCCATAACCAGGAATTTGTCAGAATATCCCCATTATAACGAATTTCATATTTATATAGATACATTAATATAATATAAGGAGATGTGAGACCAACAACAAGAAAAATAAATCTCAATTTCATACCACCTACTGACATCGTTTATATCACCAACCAACCAAGAAACGGTCAAATGAACTTCGTATGTGTTCGCTGAAGCTTATATTCTATATAAATTCGCAACTAAATATACGTTCATTCACCTTCTTTCAGTTTCATAACCCTTTCGAGCCCTTCGAGGCTTGAATTCCAACGTTTTCAGCATCGAACGTTGAAAAGGGTGTTGTCTCTGCATCCCTGTAAACCTCAAACACACGGTTAAAGCCCCGAACCCCAGTTTAAAGGCGCGAACCTTTACAAAGTGTGTTCTCCTTGCATCCTTCTGTAATCAGTAAAACATACTTGAAACCCCGAAATTGCCTAGAACATTTTAAAAGTGTGCTTTCTATAGCTTTTATACATGCACCAAAAACACCGGTTATAGGCCCTGAACCTTTAAAACAGTTTGTTCTCTCGATATGCATCCCTTCAACACCACAAAACCCGGTAACAGGCCGTGAACCTTTAAAAAAAACATGTTCTCTCTGCAATTATTAAACCTCACAATTCCTGAACCTCAGTTTAAAGCGCTGAACCTTTAAAAAGCGTGTTCTCTATGCATCCCTTCAACCTATTAAACCCGATTTCACACCCTGAAACCCAGGTTAAAGCTCTGAATCCTCAAAAAAAGCGTGTTCTCTGTGCATCCTTTCAACCCCACAAAATCTGGTTACAGGCCCTGAACCCCAGTTTAAAGCCTAGCTGAACCTCTAAAAGGCGTGTTCTCTGTGCATCCTTTCAACCCCACAAAATCCGGTTACAGGCCCTGAATCCCAGTTTAAAGCTCTGAACCTCTAAAAAAGCGTGTTCTCTATATCCTTTCAACCCCACAAAATCCGGTTACAGGCCCTGAATCTCAGTTTAAAGCCCTGAACCTTTCAAAAGCGTGTTCTTGTTGCATCCCCGTAACCCATTATAACCCGGTTGAAGCCCCGAACCCCAGTTTAAACCCTCGAACCTTTTAAAAGCGTGTTCTCGCTGCATACCTTTAACACATTGCAATGAATAATAACAACTGAAATAAACCGGTAGCAAACACGTATGTTTAATATGTCATTTAAACGAGATGAAAGTGAGAGATAGAGGGTCATGATGCTTCAATAAGGAATCCGTTGGAAATCGTGTTTCAATATTTGAAATATTTGAATTACCTTATGTTCAGAGGAGGGAGATTAAAATCCACCGCGATTCACTTTGAAGATGTTAATCCCTTGTTAAACGTGTGCCGAAGAGCATCAATTAACGATCAGTAATTAGTAATTAATTCCACGGTTTGCAACTGATGGGGAATCCCGTAAATCAAAAAATCACTGCTGGAGAAGTCGCCGCTGTACCGGCAGAATTTTGAAAACATCACCGGACTCAAGATAAAACAGCACTAAACATGAGGCGAGGAAAACTCACTACTAGCTGTGCAACTGGCGTATGAGAACGGCCGAAGAACGCCGTGATTCGGGCCGGTCCATTGGGCCGGATGGGGACCGAAAGGGGAAGTTGGAGCGTAAGCCGATAGCTGTCGAAAACGAAGCCGGCGTTAACAGTCGGCCATATAAGTTCAACATGGTGTAAGCCGGCGTGGAAACACGAGTGATGAGAGGGACTGTCATAAACTACGTCATAATTTTAAAAAAAAATTGAAATAAAATTATCTTTTTTAAATTTAATATCAGTAAAGTATAAGATGTAAAATAAATAAAACTACCTTGTTTTTTAGACTTTCCAACATGATTAAATAAAACATTTTTAATAAATATGTCCTGGCCATATTCCTTGAATTTTTAATATATATAAATAAAAGATTTTCCCGGAAATGAATATGTAATTTTCTCAAATTCTTTGAATTGCAGATATATAGTCCATGATTTTTTGTATTTTTACGTTTTAAGGTAGTGTATATACATTGAAAATGTGTAGCTATAGTTAATTGTAACCTTGCTTTGCGTTCTGTATGCTGTAAAGTTATAAAATTAAAAGGGCGTCATTAATGCTGGGCCCTTTATAATTTTATATGACATTTACAAAAACATAAAGACATTAACAAAAACGCTTTTGAAAATATCGAGGTAAACTAGAGTAACAAAAGTGCTTTCAGGGTTCAGAAGTGCAAACATGTATACCATGGTGATGTATCGAGATGTATACACGCATAATTTGCCCAGATAATTCTTATTAAAGTTTTTATTATCATACAAATGCACTTCACAAAATTATTTTTTTCTATTGTATTTTTTAAAAAAAATGAAACAATTCTACTCAACTTATATATCACGTAAAATCACTTTTATTATTAATAATTTTCAAATATTTTGAATTTTATTTATTTTCTGATGTTAACAGGGTTGTTGCGTTATTTATAATTTCATATGAGATAAATTGTAAAATACAATGCAAAAATACGTTTATTACATGTTGATGACAATGATTAGAATAGATTGAAATCCGTAAGCAAAAGCGCTTTTGCAAACAAATCTCCATATCGATACACATCGATGCGGCATCCTGAGCATCCTCTTTTTTTCCTCCATCTTATGTTCTACGGATGTGCCGGTCGCTTTCTTGCAGCTAATCTTATCATTTTTAATCGCGTTTTTCGATTTCATTCTTTATCAGTCAACGGCAAAATGGATCAGCTGGAACTGGCCAAGAAAAAGGCGGCTATCGCTGCCGTTGACAATCACATCAAGGTTAGTTGTAATGTCATTCCGAAACTGAACCCCAATCCTGCCTTGTGTTGGAAACCAGATTTCAAGGCAAGAGTAATTTGGGCAAATTGCGTAATGCATTTGTCAATCATATGTCACGACATTCGGGAAACAGTCTTAACTTCATAATTTTGTTAAAAGCCAGTCGTAATTTTCATGTCAGATTTGATGAAAGCCAAAAAATCAATAAATCCTAACCATGTTGCCTATGGCAGCTTTGCCAATGGGTCTTTGTCGTCCATTCTGCTTCTTCCTCCCCTAATTTGACCTATTTTCCCTTTTTCTTCCAGAACAGTTTCGCCGTTGGCATTGGCAGCGGCTCAACCGTAGTCTACGCCGTAGAACATTTAGGTCAGCATTGGGAAATGGTCGATGAGGTGTCACGTTTCAGCTTGACACTGGTCTGAAAGCGGCTCATTTTACCATGTTTTCCTTGACCTTTGTCCCGCGCCCATTAGCCCGAGAGCGTCCTCGAGTGACTCAAAATTTTCCTCGTTTTTTGCTTTCTAGCTGAACGCGTTGTAAAAGAAGGTCTGAAGGTCGTTTGTGTACCTACCTCGTTTCAGGTAGGATGCCAAAAAACACGTAAATACGATTGCTGTTTGTGGTGGTGCTTGACAGTTTTGACAAGTGTCAATAGATAAGTTGTGGATGCTGATAGCAGTGCTGCCTGTCAAGCTTATTAATAAAAAGTTACAAATAAGATTCAATTCCGTTCAATCTCTCTTCCACATACACGAAAATTATAATAAAAAATATATATAAATTATATATGAAAAAATATAAATTATTCAGACTGCAAAATTGAAAATTGACAAAATCTTTCTTATTAAACTGTGTGTATTATTTCCTTTATTGGCCAAGGAATAATGAATTATGACTGTTTATAAATTAATTAATATAAATACAACCTATGAGAAGCAGAAATGTATTTGAATTAAATAAATTTAAAGTCAGAAAGTAAATTCTGTAAATATATTCTATTTTAAAAAAACGATATTGTTGCTGGAGAAATTTGCTAATCTATTTGGATAGCACAAAACGCCTTTCTAAGAGTTGTTAAAAAAGCAAACTACATATTTTAATTTGTAGAACCATTCTAAATAATACTTAACGTGAAATCAGCCAACATAATGCGCTACTTCCTTACCCTGATCTGGGTCGTAACCGAAGTCTGGCACCACCACTTGCAAGTTTAACGCCTCATCAATGACTAACTTGATTTCTTTTGTAACCCGAAGGCTCGGCAGCTGATTGTCAACCACAATTTGTATTTGTCGGACCTGGAACGGCACCCCGTGGTTAGTATGCATATTCCAGATATCACTGAGCCAATTTCGCTGACGAATTGGATCCATGAATCGATATCGATTTCGTTCTCAGCTCGATGTGGCCATCGACGGCGCAGACGAGGCCGATACCAGCTTAACGCTAATCAAGGGAGGCGGTGGCTGCTTAACCCAGGAAAAAATCGTGGCTTCCTGTGCCAAAGAGTTCATTGTCATTGCGGATTATAGGTTGGCATAACGTGTGATGTGTATTGAAGGGAATCGTTGAAAATTCTTAATTTTATGTTAATACCGATTCAGGAAAGATTCTAAGGAGTTGGGTATCAACTGGACCAAAGGCGTCCCTATCGAAGTGATTCCCATGGCCTACGTCCCCGTTGCCAAACAACTCTCCAAACTGGGAGGCACGGCCGAGCTGAGGATGGCCAAGATGAAAGCGGTGAGCCTTTGCACGTTCTTGTAAGAAATTGTTGTGCCTTGCCGCTGATTAGTCACTGTTGGATTTCAGGGCCCAGTTATCACGGATAACGGCAATTTCATCCTCGACTGGAAGTTCAACAATGTAAGAGACTGGGTGGTGATTAACCAGACAATCAAGATGATTCCAGGTGCGTGTATGGTTACTAACTCAAATGGTGAATTCATGCAAGTTGGGCGATTTGATGGAATATATTGGTATTTCAACAGGGGTCGTGGAAACGGGGCTTTTCGTGGGAATGGCGAGGAAGGCATATTTCGGTCAGGCTGACGGTTCCGTGACCGAGAGGACGGTTTAGGACCGATGCAGAATCTCAAATTCTGCATATTGTATCGTTTTACAATCATGGGGTTTAAAAGTATTATATACTCTTGGTGCGAGCCAAACCCTTTTCATAGCGCCCACTAATTTTCAATTTATATTTTGCGCATTTTTTTTTTCAACAGTATTTACATTAAACTTCTGAAAGTGTATATTTTTGCAGCTTAACACTGCGTGGTATGTGTGCTTTATGAGCATCCTGATAATCTGACTATAGGATAAAATGCATACAAACTAGAATTTTAAATACTTATTCTTTATGACATTTTTTTTATCCCACTTAACTGTGAATCTAATAAGTAATTTTAGAAATAACTCGCATACAGAAAAGAACAGTAAGATAGTGGTCCGAAACAATAGTTTGCTAGAATAAGCCTTTTTTTCCTAAATTATTTTTTAATAGGAACAAATGAAATGTACGAAGCCCTAGCATAAATATTCTATTCTTTGTTTTAATTTTTTTGTATATGTATATTCCATTTCATGGAAATATGTCTGTAAAGTTTATAGTTGTAGAGGGTCTGGTAAATTTTACGGACATATTTCCATGAAATGTAATGTACATATATTTAAACAAATAATAGAATATTTATGCTAGGTCCTAGTACATTTCATTTGTTCCTAGAATAAAAATAATTTAGAAAAAAAAGCTTATTCTGGTATGCAACCCTCTTATTAACCACGTTTGAACATAACACGAGGCCCTTTACTGAAATTTAAGAGAAAACAACGGATAACTACTAATCTAATAGCGAATGTTAACAAACTTACCTTTAGCAGTGTGGAAAATGAAACACTTTGAAACTATTCTAGAAAACAAGCACAACCATTTTGGGTAAAACAATACTGTATAGATTGGCCACTGGCAGAATTTATCGAATTGTTTGTCATAAGTATACCTTATATTTATTTACAAAACCGGTAAGTCAGGCCACTCACAATGCCGTGGCTCGTGAGTCGGTCACTCTTCGATAAATTGGCCCTGAAACACGAAACTGATGCTACGTCAAGCGGTGCAATGATTGCAATCTTTAATTCGTACCAGCATTCTCTAATATCTATCAGAATATAAGCTTATGATCCACTGCAGCAATACGAAACGATGTTTAGTATAGCACTTCTTATCGCCAAATAGATAATTATGGATTTCCAGGTTTAAAAAAAAATAATAGAAAATAACGAAAGCAAAATGTGTTGACTAGTAGCCCACGAAGTCTTGCGTATGCCTAGAGCAATGCCACGTCTTAAATTAAATGCATCAAGGAATATTATACAACATGAATGGGCGATTTTAGGCAATCTTGACTTCATGGTTGACTGTTTAATTGATGGACATGAAAGTGTCAACACCAATGCTTGTTAAGGGTGAAGTGTATTAGGGGTGCTCACGGTACTAATCTTAGCACATCTTCATCCACATTCGGCTAAGTTGGTAGATACGAAAGCTGAAAGGAGTATTTCCTGTTTTACCAACACAACATAGCATGTCTGCCAACCTATCATTACATGGGAAATTCAAGGTAATAGATGAAGCGCCATTACAACAATCGTTGGAGCTACAATTCAGATTATCACATATCTTATTGTGGCTAAGATTAGTAACCTGAGCACCCCAATTGTATGTCAAATCAACGTAACAGTGAAAAATCAATGTTTCGAAGATAGTTTCAAAACCTAGATGTTTAAACTATATAAATGGCACATGGTTTTTCTGGAATTCCTACAGTAAAGCGAATTAAAAAAATGGTTAAAATTGTTATCCACACATTGAAAAAACCCCAGCAAATTTACAAAGAACTAATCTATAAAAAATCATTCCAAATTAGAAGTTTGGCTATCCTTTGCACAAAACTTAAGTCACCATTTTGAATTTGCATAAAGATTCTGCATTTTTGTTTAAAAATATATAAAACAAACTTGTCGAAGTGGAAATAATCGTTTGATGAAAATTATTGTTATTGCAGGCATGATTTGTTCGACTTACGTTTTAAAACGTAAGTGGGAACATGACAATTCTTGCCTTTCCTTGAAAAATTTCGTCATTGTACGAGCTTTAGACAAAAAAAAAACAGAAAAATAATTAACAAGTGAAAAGTACTTTTCAAATTTGTATCAATGCGGTGCAAAATTTTCTGACATTAATAATGGAGTACACCCAGATAAGGAACAAAAATTGCAAAACTGGAAACCCATATTTATCCATTTATCTTTTTCCTCTTGTGACATGCCTGTTGGTAGCGAGATTTTGACATGACGGTTTGGCGAAGCGATTGCCGCTATTTGAGAACTTTCGGCTCGACGTCAGGTATTCCTTTGATTTATGGCAGCCAACAAAACCTCGCATGTGCCGATGAAACCAAAAAACCGGGACTTGACGAGCCCATCATCATTGGCACTCATATTTCTGTAGGTGCAATGACGAGAGCGCTATATCGACAGTGTCTATTCTACCACGCTTTGAAATTCGCTATGCTCTCACCCGAAGAGCGGTTGGTAGAAACAGATCTTGCCGTTGAGGCACCCAGAGGTGAGCAAGCAATGCGTGGGAGAGAACTTGGTGCTGACCACCACATAAGGGTGTGACACATTGCATGCTACCTCGTACAGCTTGGTGGGCCGTTCAGGCACACAGTCTGACAGTTCACTGCAATGCGAGTTGAATGCTAGCAGACGAACGCCATGCCCAAATGGCGAGCATACCAGTCTGCCATCCGTGCTGAAGCACAGCTCCTTGATAAAGCCGCGCCCTACGTTGGGTTCTGAGATAAAATGAGTCAGTCGGGGCCTGTTGCGCACCACAATGGCCAGGTCACGCTTATCCACAGCCCTGTCAATCAAGGGCCGCATGCCCACTAGAGGTTCCCACGTGCTCGGGTTGGTTAAGTACTCATCGTCCGAGCTGCTAGAGTGGCCATCTTGGTTCTCGCTACTCAAAAAGAAGTTTCTGAGCACCCGGGGTATCGGCCCCTGGGAGCCATTATTCGGTGCACCACCGCCGGTTCGCCCCTGGGAGCCATTATTCGGTGCACCGCCGCCGGTTGGCCCCTGGGAGTCGTTGTTTGAAGCATCTTCGTTGGACGACCCCCGTGAGCCATTGTTGCTCGACACACCACCGTTTGACGGCCCCTGGCCTCTGTTCTGTTGTTGAACCTCAGCGATCCTAGACGCCACGGCCTCAAAGGCCTCGAAGGAGGGTAACGGAATGCGAAAGGTAAGTTCCGCCGCACCCCTTGGCGCATTCCGCTGGCAGTTGACGCGCAAGCGGATCGTCGGATTGGAAAAAGGGACAAAATCGCCCATCACTGTCGAGAAGTCGCCTTGGCTGGATTCGTCCGACTCCTCGTTGGGGGCGCCGACGCCATTTTCTGTGTGTGGAGGTGAGTCGGAAGAGTCCGGCGGCGGATCCACACACTCCTCCTTGGGCAAATCGACAATGTCCTGGATATCGTGCACACACGTCCACTAGAAAGAAAACGAGTGTCACGCCAGTTAAAAGGGTTGCATACCAGAATGAGCCTTTTTTCAAAATTATTTTTTAATTTCATTTTGGAAACTGTTAGGAACAAATGGAATGTACGAGGATCTAGCATAAATATTCTATTATTTGTTTAAATTTTTTGTTCATGTATATGTATATGTATATGTTTCATTTCATGGAAATATATATGTAAGATATGTCACCGACAAGGTTGGCTTAGTGGTTATGCTTAGCTCCTTGATTTCGGGAGAATCGGGTTCGAACCCCGGTCGGCTATCCTAGTTGTGGTTTTTCGTGGTTTCCCATAACCTCCCTTAATCGCCTATATAGGCACGTAAAGGCGAATGCCGGGATAGTTACCTAAAAAGCGGCCACAACCATTTACTCTTCCCATTAAAAATTCTGGCACTTTGCTACCCTGCCACATAGCATACTACATGCTGACTGCAGGGTAAGGAATTGAATTGAAGGTTTATAATTGTAGAGGGTCTGGTAAACTTTACGGACATATTTCCATGAAATGTAATATACATATACAAAAAATGTAAACAAATAATAGAATATTTATGCTAGGTCCTCGTACATTTCATTTGTTCATATCAGCTTCCAACATTAAATACAAAAATAATTTAGAAAAAAGGCTTATTCTGGTATGCAACCCTCTTAAGAGATAACGATGTAAACATGCTGCCTTAAAAAACCTAATTATCAAATTACCTCGGTGTGCTCGTCGCTGCTTGTGTTCCTCGACAGCACGCACCATCCTTGCGGGTGGACCTGCAAGGAAGAGATCACCTCTGCTTCGTTGCCAATGGGGAAATCCGAAATAAGCTCCACTCGGTTTCTCTTTGCCGTAAACAGGTTATTGAATTTTCCCATCACGCATTCCGCGTTAGCGTGCCTGATCTGCATCATGCGATACGTATTTGGCTGAAAACACCGAAGGAAGACTAAGCACGGACACATAACGAACAAATTCACGTTGGCGACATGCTTAATACCGTAAATCCTTGAAGGTCCTTGGAGAGCATGCGAAGGTCTAGGTCGTGGATGATCATAAGATAGCCGCCCGTCGTGCACAAAACCAGCTTAGTTGCGTCGGGCGACAGCTTGGTCCGCATCAGGCCATCGGTGTGGAACACGCGCCTGAACCGGACATCGCCTTCCGAGTATCTGAAATAATCGACGGAGTCAAGTGCATGTTGGGTACGATCAATACTTTTAATGCTTTCCCAATTTGCAAATACTACGAATTCAAGATTATTTTCCCATAAAAATAAGAATTTGAAAAATAGAAACAGGAAATGTTCAAAAGGCTCACTTGTTGATATCCCAAGTGTAGATGCTGCCATCAAAGCCAGAGGTTACCAGAAGTCCCACGTCGTGGGCATACTCAATGTTCTTAACCCAGTTTGCATGGCCTTTTAGAGAGCGAATCTTGTTCCTCAGGTACCGGATATCCCAGATGGATACAGTATTGTCGTCGGAGCACGTGGCGAACATGCGGGAATCGAGAAATCTGGAAAATTTGGAAAGCGAGCGTTAACGACATCCCTTAAGCTGGATTCGAGATTATTTTACCGAAACCATCGACGTACTTGACACAGTTAACGCAATCATCGTGCGCATCATCAAGGCGGTTGACTAAGGTACCTCGTAAAGGATCCAATACCAAAACACTTTTTTTCTCACAGGCAGCCACCAAAAGAGACCTACGAAAATAAACTCGATTAGATTTGAGTGTAGAAAATTGAGAGACTAGGTGTCGAAACAGTACGCAAAACTGAAAAGGAAGTCCACACGGGTTTTTACCCACACTCAGATTTTGCAATAAACTGGGGAAACTTTGGCTAGGTCAAATTTGTTTAAGTTAGCGGAAATGACCTTTAATCATGCAACTGTCCATGGACATCATATGAACTCATGAATAGGTCCCAGTGTTCAGCAATCCTGTATAAACTTTGGTCTATTCAATTACCATTGCCCTGAATGATAGACTAACCGTTACCCTATTTCCTGTTGCTCTCCAGAGGTCACAGTTTTCAGACCTTGGTCCTGATGACCAAACTAACCATTACTCTACTTCCTGTCGCTTTCCAGAGGTCCCAGTGTTCAGCAATACTGTATAGATAATATAATGCTCCTGATGACCAAACTAACCATTACCTTAGTTCCAGTTATTCTCTAGAACCTAGAAACACTATTCATAAGGATGGAAGGGATATGAGGCATTACCAAACCTCGAAGGACAATGAATGAGAGCCCCCCAGCGGTGCTTGGTTTAGGATAGTTACCCATCGGGGGAGAACTCCAGGTTGAAGACGGCACCGTGGTTCTTGTGGCATACAGCAGACGCAGGGTCCCAACAATAGGCAGGTAGCATAGCAGAGTAGAGATCGCTAAACATGGAGTCCTTGGTACCCAAACGGGCTTTGCTACCTTCCTCCGTGGAGCGCAAGTGCCTAGACCAGCTGTGCGTCTCCCTACGCGTGCTTGGCGTGCACGAAGGGATCTTGATCATGATGCCCCCGTCCATGGTCGAAAAAGACGCGAAAAGCGACTATGGACTACGTGAAAAATGAACGCGAAAACATTTGGGCTAGAAAAGACAACAATGGAAAGACGGCGGCCATTGCGATGATCACCTGGCTGTCTTGCCGGAAACGGAAATAACGTCCAGCGCCCCCTGGTGGCCATCAACGTCGTAACAGGAAGTAGAACGCTGCAGTGTAGTGCGATCATGACGAGGGGTCGCTCAGTGGCCGAAATGGCGTACGAGAACAGCATATTCCATCTGGATCAATGGATTAGGGACTGGATC
>JAQGCC010000111.1:0-58188 GCA_034698905.1 Xestoiulus laeticollis | reverse complement strand
CGACAAATGGTAGAGAAATATTCAAAGAATATTTACAATTTTTTTTTTCTTAAAAATTTAAATTAAAACAGGAGCTGAATTCGTTCTACGATTTCCCCATATTAAAGGTGTTTCGTTCCTCCTTAAGACTAAAACTTAATTTAGAATCGGTAAGACCTCACCGCCATAGTTTCTTCAATGTCGTATTTACTCGTGTAATGGCCCCTTCTAAATTCAACATTTAATAACTTCTCTCCATACAAATTACAATATCCATGATTGTGATTGAACACAGTTTATAACCTGATAAAGTGAGCACCTCTGCAAAGAGTCCACTTTTCACGAATTCTTTTTTGCATATACTTGTATAGTTTTCCCTTATAAAAATTCTCCGTATAGTGACCAAAATAGCCACCTTCAGCAGATTTTACTCTATGTAAATTTGAATAAACACGATATTTAGTATTCCGATGATTGTACGCCTGTCAGATGTGATACTGTGGTTGACCGAACGTTACAAATATCTATTCGTAGCAAGCCTTCCTACAATGATATCGCCATCTAACTAACACTTTTGTCTAGACGCATGAGTGTTCAATGTATACAAGTATATATAGTCAAGGACAAACAAAGTCGTTTTAAAAGATTACTACAATGTAAAAAATGTACAGAGTACAGCATATAATGTTTTCCTACTAGCTTTAGAAATGATTTTATCGGAATGTTCCTGAAGTTCTTGCAATAATTTTTAATCTTATTGTTTAATAATTGGGATAATTGCAAACTATTCTAAACACTCCATGTAATATAAATTGCAACCTTACCTTTCGTCTGTTCAATAAATTGGTAACAGCACTGGTTACGCGAACAAATACAAACGAAATGAGATCATTTCCTTTGTTAGATAAAAATAAAAACCAGAGATAGCCCCAAAGCTGATAATAGGTCTAGCTATGCTAACCATTTTCCTTTAACATGTCTAACACATCAAATTAATACAGGTTAAGTAAAGAACTTGGAGAATAGTGGACAAGATAAAAAAACTCAACATATTACAATTAACTTACCATCGTGTTCTCGGCACCCTTTGGTGGTTGGTTGCTCATAACCAATGCTGATGACGGTTTCCTCGAGTTGAGATTCAGCAATCACGCCTTAGATTTAAGAAATAGAGCATGAGAAACTAAAATGCAAAACATGGACATTAGAAGAACGGGTAGAGCAACTGATGGGAGGTCTGTCAGAATACTCGAGGAAAAAGGAAGGGAAGATGGGTGGCATGGGATTCGAAAGGGCATGCTGCACAAAACCATAGGCAGAAAAACGAAAGAAAGCGGCAAAAGATGGGCAAGTGTTCCCGGTTTTAATGAAGAAAAACATTAAAAAGTGTACAGCAAAGATATTACGAAAATGGTAAAAATGTGAAAGACAAAAACGCAAAAATAGAAGACGAGAGAGAAAGAGAGATGGAAAAAACTAGAAAATAAAAATGTAGGGCACTCGAAAGGTGAAAAAACGCAACGGAAAATAAAAAATAGCGTTAGTTTCTACCATTTTGCACGAGAACACGAGCAACAGGAGCACTACGTCACGGATGCTTCTTGGGCCAACTGGAGACTATTTTTGAAAATGTGTAAATAAATTTCAGCAAATGGGGTCCTCCTCACGTGACGTTGCACTTCCATCACCCGACGTATGAAAAAAGATCAAAATAAATCTGCAATGGCAAGAAATATGAGAACGACAAAAAGCAAATATCCGTATACCTGGTATCGGTACCTGATATGTAAAAAGTGGAGAAGGAGAGAAAAATGGATTCAAGCACAATGAACAAATAGTAGAGGAAAAAACAACGTAAATATAGATAACCGAAAAAAGAAAAAGTATCGAGACTCACAAATAAACATATGGGGGCATGCTAAACGGGTGCTCTTCCCACGAATAAGAATATAATATAATGATAATAATAACGATAATAATTGGCATTAATGATATCGTATTCCCGCAATCGCTAGTTATATTTAGTGTGCCCAACGAAGAATTAAAGAGATGCAAGATGCAAGCTCGGTGATAGTCAAAAACAGAAAATGGAAGTGGATTAAAAATAAAACCGTTGGATGAAAGAAGATACAATTACACAGACTTCGAGTAACAACACAGAATTTATCGGCATGGCAATTTCCAGCAACATTTCCTACCGAGGCTCCTGCAAACGTGCGTAACTGGTTGCAAAGTTTACAGATCGTAACATTTGGCAGTCAGCAAATCGGTCGACGACTGGTAATCAATATAATTGTTTAGATCTTGCTTAACCATGTTAAAATATTGTCACGGCAGTTAGAAATATACGGCAGTAGGTAAGAGGGTTGCATACCAGAATAAGGCTTTTTTTCTAAACTTTTTTTATTTAATTTTGGAAACTGATAGGAACGAATGGAACATACGAGGATCTAGCATAAATCTTCTATTATTTCTTTAAATTTTTTATTTATGTAAGTGTGTACTCCATTTCATGGAAATATGTCCGTAAATTTTACCAGACCCTCTACATATATAAACGTTACAGACATAATTCCATGAAATGAATTTATGCTAGGTCCTCGTACATTCCATTTGCTTCTAACAGTTTTCAAAATTAAATTAAAAAATTATTTAGAAAAAAAGGCTTATTCTGGTACGCAACCCTCTTAATGGAATACCATTGGATATTTTTTAAAACCAACAAATTAAGAGAGTACCAGTTGCGAGCCGGCAAACAGCAACCAAAAATGACAAGACAAACTCCAGATTTCCAGCTAGAACCACAAGACACTAGTGGCACAAAATATGACCACGATTTACATCGTTGCAATTTATGGTCAAAATGCATGCCACCCAAATGGAAAACTGCAAATTTGGAGTTCGTCAAGCGCCCAAAGACTTTTCAAGATTTCGAATACTCAAAAGGGGCTGGAGCACATTCGCACGTTTGAAAAAAAAATGTCGCCAATTTCCAGAAATGTTCCTGGAACCGTGTTGCCCATCCCGCTCTGTAAAAAGAACCAAGGGCACAAGATGAAAATGTACCCATTGCACTGGGAAAGCGAGTGTCGCACGGCAGCGTTCGGCTCCTCGACACATTCAAAAACTCACCGAAATAATTACAAAAATGGTCTTCTCTTTTAATTCAATTACCAAATATTTTGTACAACTGTGAAACTTGAAAATAAAAAAATGGTATCAATTATTTCTGAATTAGTTAAAAAAGAAAAAAAAACCTCCAAACGCACCACTTTCCACTTTGTAAAAAATCCTAAGTCTGAATAATTGAATCACATTTATCGACTGAGATGAGAACAATAATAATAATAATAATTAATAGTGATCGTGGAAAATTATGACTGCTCAGTGTGGGAGGGGGAAGGCACGGCTTAACACGACTTTTTTAAACTCTTGGTTTTTCGCTTATTCAAAATATAGATGCTCAATGATAAAGAGACGATTAGCTGCTTGGATATGAGCGTAGGGGGCATCTTTCGGCAATGGGGCATTTTGCTCATGGGATTGGCGATGGAAAACGGGGAGTGGAATTTATACAAGTATTGGGTATCTTGCTTCGAAAAACTCTAGGGCAAAAAGGAGGGTACAAGATCATCTATCTTCCATAGTTGAGATTAGATTTTTGAGGGAATTAGCTTTAATAAGTGAATACGGATCTATTATGACCCAGGGGGTGAGCATCATTAGGGGCATCCACACGTTGTTTGCTAATGTAAAGCACAAGTTCGCTGCACTAACAGCCAAATTTGGAGAAAGGGCCCGAACGAAGCCCCGAATTTTCCTCTTTTCCTTGAATTTGCAGATTATCATATCTAGACCAATATTGATATCGCTGCCAGATTAGATTTTGATTAATTCTTAAAAAAATACCGTGTCCTTATGACAGAGTTGCAAGTCCTGTGACTGGATTTCACAGTCAAATTCATATGGTACCACTAATATCTTTCCCCGGGTGGCTCAAGATTACATTTAAGTTAATGAAAATCGGACCTAAGTAGAACAATACAATTTTAGGAGCAAGTTATACGTACTAAAACAATGAAAAACGTGGACAAGTGACCATTAGAGCGTAACTTTCTAAAGATACATCTCTCAATTTGGAACATCACATTGCTCGAGCTTTAGGCAGTTGTCATCCAAAAAATAAAAATTTCTATAACTTGAAAATTATGCATTCGAAACCGAATGCCCATTGAATAAATACGTAGAACAAAGCCAAAAAAATATTCGACACATTGCTGAATGTATCAGGAATTTAGAATGTCAAGACTCTTCGAGATAAGATAATCTGCTAGCTTTGCAAGCCGCACTTCTTGCCGAAAGCCATAAATTCACGAAATCTGAGGATAGTGCTTCATTCGGCTCTTTTCAACATCAACATCCACAGCAAGGAATTTCCCAACATTTTTGCAAACAAAACGTCTTCACGCTTATCCCACTAGAGCTATTAGCCCCTATGAATTATGACAATAATTTCCAGCAAATACCCTGGTTTGATCTGAGAGGTCCTGAAGAGGACCCTTAATAGTAGAGAATGTGATACGCGCCAGAATCTCTGGTATGAGCGGTCAAATTTGGTTCCGAAGGGAGTAAAAAAACCGTGCCAGCGACCGGACATACGCGATCGCCTAAAAAAAACCAGAAGCAGGTGGGCCAAGTTTCGAGCTAAAAAAGTCGGCTTCGGAAACGAGCTTCCTATGCTCCGTCCTGAAAAGGTCTGTTTCGCAAAAAGTCCTCCTTAGGAAAAAAAGGCACGGGGCAGAATATGGTGCTTCGACACGATTTGCTGGTGGATATTCCGATTATGATATGTTTCAAAATGGTAGGGTCCAGATAGCGCTCTGAATACACAGAAATAATGTCCGCCTTTCCGGAGGCAGACTATAAAAGGACAGTTCGTCAAAAGCACGCTGCAACGGACGCTTCCGCTGCCCAAAAAACGACATACAAGGACCAAAGAGTTTGGGGAAAGAGATTAATTGGGTTAGTAAAAACTAAGGTTCGGCAAGGCTTCCCGATCGACCAATACATCTGGTTAGTTGCTAGCAACGCTAAAACTCTGTGAATGTACCTGAGACAATGGATCGATTTACACTCCTGCGAAATCTTGTTTGCGGGATAGGGCCTTGATCCGGTGTTTACCCGCAGTCTCGGCAGGGGGAAAAAGCAGCGATTGTGTCATCAACGATTGATAAACTGAAATCTTGCAATAATGATTTGTTGGCGATTCATCAACAGTTTAGATAAGCGGACGGGGAATTTTCAGCCCAATGATAGAAAAATGCATGGATTTTTTTAAAAAAATTGCTAGAACGAATTATTGTCAGAAATATAAATGCTCCACGTTTCACCCCATTCTCTTCTAAAAATGGATAGCCCTTTATTCAGTGGTTTTTGGGTTGATGATATGAAATGTCAACAAATCAGAGGGCAAAGTTTGATCTAAATGCTAAATAGAGAATTCGGAAAATTTTAGAATAGATAGCAAGTCATATAAAGCCATACGCCCACAATTTAAATATTGATATTCTGGGTTTGCCGAGATTAGAAACCTATCTTCACTTTAACCACAGAATAACCGAATCGCATTCTACAAAAAACCTGATGGCATCAAGATTTCACTCTTGCAATCAGAAATCAGGTATCTGTAATTCGCTTGCAAACATAATAGCCACTTTCTTGCACCGGATCATCTTCGAGATTACCTAGAGCAAGAATTCGGAGGGAACCAACACTCGGCAAAACCTTCACGGCGCTTAAAACCCGCACTCGATACTTACAAATATTTCTGGTTAATCGTCGGTGTCAAGCGTAAAATGCGATAAGAACAAAAAGATCATTAAGTTGCTCGTAGATGATCTTGAGCCGAGAGTTGGCACCTCCGATTCCCGCTACAAGCCCACAAGGAAGCCAAAATGAACAGAAAACAGGTGACCGAATATTGAAATAGGACTCGCTGCAATAAAAGAAAAACGAATTCCAAACCAAAAGAGCACGGCTTTAGATTGGCTGGAAAACGCGTAAAATGGGTTTGATTAGTCCAGTTTAGGCTCTAAACGGACATAGAAAATAAGGTACTAAAGCGGGCATGATGGAAATGCATAACGATAATATTAATAATAATAAAAAAGGACCGAATACTTCATTAACTGGGCATACAGTTAAATAATAGTGATAAAAACAAACTAAACTGTCGACTAATCTTCTGATGAGGAAAAAAAAAGACGTGGAAATTTCATAACACGAACTACTAAGGGGATAAATGATAAATGATAGATGAATAAAGGTGACACGTAATACACGAAAAGAAAAAAATACTAACTAATAATGCCAAAAAACGTGTGGCAGGAAGGGTCAGATGAAAAGCAATGATATTAGTGCTTAATATCATACTCGATACGCACTGTATACCTTAAAAATGCTAGGGCCACCTGAGCTTGGGCCTCCCAGCATTCGCGGCCACTTACAAAAAGCAGCGGCTCGAAAAGGGACATAACGGAGGAGAGCTAAACACATACATCGATCTGGAATAGAAACTAGAAAATGGGAAAAATCCTGGCAAAAGTGCAAGACAAAAAAACGTAAACGAAAATATTACAACACCAATTTCCAGCATTCAACCCTTTGTAACTGGCAAATAGGTACGGAAGGGACAGCAATATATACCCGGAAATCATTCCGCTCGGCCCTAAGTTGATATGAAAACTTGTGATAAAACGAGCTTTTTTCAAAAAGGCCGAAAACAGATCACGTGAAAAAAAAAAAAAAAAAAAAAAAAAAAAAACAATCCCCCACAAAATCACGTTTGATTTACGGATTTATAAGGCTACCGTTTTCAACAATGGAAGTTTTTAATCCAGTTTGAAGGCTCGGAACAGGGATCGTCATCAGTAAATATTGTTATATGCTAATGAATTAGCTACAAGGAAGCCGAACAAAATGAATAAGGATACTATACAGCTTTTCATTACACCTGATGTATATTATGCCAATTTTGAGAAAAATATCAGCAAAATTCGAAATCCTTGCATTTTTTAGAAAAACTCCCAAGTTGATTCCCCACGTGAAAAATGTGTTTTAACGACAGCTGACCCGAATACCCATTTTTGTGTCATATTTGCCAGTGTCAAAGAATAAAAGTTAAAAATGGTCTTGCGCCAGACATCTGCGCATCCCAGTCCTGGAATGGTAACCAACATTCTCGCCCAGCTTGCAAAAAGGAAAGTTAAAGAATAAAAAAAAAAAGAAATAAAAGGCGCTCTTACTATTATGAATAACATTTGCCGTAATGCTAGGGAGAAGATAAACAAAACGGTGGTAGCGAGGGTTTATAATATGCACCGATATTATAAGATTAGTAAAATAATCAGATTTCCCCAAATGGCTTCTGACAATTGGGGGCTCAAAAACCCTCGCGGAAGTCCGAAATGGGCTCGTATCGCCGATCGTATATATGCAAAAATATATATATATTCAAAAATCGGCCATTTTCTCGAGAGGGTGCAAAGGTTGAAGGGGGCGCTTCGGGTGGGTATGGGCTGCACCGTTCGAGCAAAGCGATCAAGAGAAGTAAAACACCGAGAAAAACGGGCAGAAAACACATTGAAACAAGCTGAACGTGCTTGGCAGGAAGGTGCAGAATAACCGTAGCTCACGAACGCACTATAGACCTTTTTGAGTCCAGAAACTTTGGTCAGTTTGGTTCGATAGAGACGCCACCTCTTGGCGAAACTTTTGCAGATTATATTTTGCAAAAGTTGAAAGGGTAACCATGTTATAGACCACGCCAAGCGGTGACGCCACTTTAAAGTCCACACAAAGCCCATAGGCTCAGTACATTTAAAACCCCAGCTCGAAACACAAAACTGCCGATAAGCTCGTGAGCATAGGTCACAAACGGTAGGCAATAGAAAAAGGAAAATATTTATAAAAGTCTGCTGAAAGCGCAATCCTGAGACCCAAGATTTCGATAGGAGAATGCGAACTAAGGATCTAGAAGAGATTCACGCACGATTACGCGAACGATGCGTATTTCTCGATATCTCGAAACGAGACTTTAAACAAACGTGTGCCACCACCGTGCAATTAACAGGAAAATAACATAATAAACGCCACCTATTAACGAACATTTTCAAAACGTACATGACTGAAAAATGAGAAATATCGCAACACATGTTTAACAATTAGGTTTCAAAATTTGACCATTGTAGAAACTGGAGATTTTTGGCTTAAAAAATGACAATTTTTATTTTTTTTTTCTCGATACGATGTATAAAAATTGTGACTTGCACAGCAGGTGGAGGCAAAATTTAAAATCTCGTTTCTCTCAAGTGTTCGGCTGCTAAAATGGGCAAAGCATCCAAACATAACAGGACAACATACCAGAACTACGTGATATGTTTTGCTCTGTGTGCTTGTTCAGTTTCATGATATCTGGGAGGGGCAGTGTGAAGAAACATGATAGGAAAACGACAGTGGGGCACCCAGCGTCAACAGTGGGACAAAGAACGTAGAAATTGCAGTAAATGTAACAATCGCGCGGTTAGTTTTGCATAAAATGGGAGGCATTTGGATCGGCCGAACTAACCTTAATATAATATTACGGGCCTCGATTCGAGGCAAATTCTCGACAAAAGCGGCTCCGTTCCCGATGTGCCTGATCGCTTCTTTGGGCATGGAAAATTTCTTCGACAACTTTTTAAAAAGATTCCTCTTGGAGTGAACGGCAACCATGTTCAAAACTACGGCTGTGGCCAATCCTTGAGCGTCCTCAAAGTGGCAGGACAAATCATAGCGGCACCTTTTCTTCACTTGATAGTCTGAAATGCGACGGTATCGGCACGAAATCCTCTCGCTGTTACCGTTATCACTACCTCTTGGAAACTAATCTTTTCCCCTCCCCTACCACCTCAATTCCCCTTCTCCACATCTTCCGCAAGGAACTCTTACTCCACACACACGCATCGTCCAGTTTGTCGTTGATCCTTGCGGCGGCGTTACAAGTGCCTCAGTTTTTTTTTTAAATATGTTCTCCTTTTCACTGCACAAAAAATGTCATCAGATTGTCGATTTCGAAAAGGAAACCCTTAGGTGATTGGACTCACTGAGCTGATAATTGTGCATTTTCTGAAAACGAGCAAAGGGGATTAGAAAAATGTTTACAAAAAAACCAGGTAAACCTGGCGTATGCAAAATGCACGAATAGGAAGAATGGAATGTTTACAATTAAGGCCATGACGGCCTCCTCAACCGATCCCAATTGAATCAGCGCCATCTTCTTGTCTTTACTGAAATTAAATAAAGATAGAAGCCGCTATAAAAAAACCAGTTTCAATAGGGGTGCTCACGTTACTAATCTTTGCGTTTTTTACCCACATTTGGGCAAGTTGGTAGATACGGAGGCCGAGAGGGGCCATTTTTCCTGTTTGACCGACACAACAAGTATGCTTGCCCATCATTATATGTGAAATTAAAGCTAACAGATAAAGACCAGAGGTTAGTTCAGGATCCCTCATCGATCCCGACTGTCATTTTTAGAAAATAAGAGCGTAAAAAAGAATGCAAACGCCACAAGCTCTAATTTCGGACCTGGTCTATAATTTTACCACCACGAACCACCATTTCCACCATGTCTGTTCATAAGCCACCTAACAGTTTAGGTGGAAAATTCATAACATTTCGTGGTGGTAGAATTGTAGAAAAGATACCTAATTTCTTATGTCGAGACCTGCATTTGAGGCAAGATAATAACAATAACCAGCTAAAGTAGATTTCTACCAAAGCTCGTCTGCCCACTCAAGCCTCCGTCAACTAATCGAAAAGTTATCTTATCGTGGATAAGATTAGTAATGCGAGCCCAAAAAGTGTAACCGAATAAACAATGCTGGTTCAATCCCCAAAACTTACAGAAAAAATTTGAAATTCTTAGCTACGGCCCCATTGTGCAGAAAAGCTTCTTTGATTTCCTCCTCTGTAACTGTCGGCCTGTTGAAAATGAAATTAAAAATAGAATTAACGCGTGCGTATGGCAATGGCAAGGATACAACCCAGAGACCAATAGTGCTCTTACGGAATGTTCGATAGATGCAACGTTGCTGATGGTGGGTAGATATTTTGATAATTCTTCGATCCAGGCTTTTTGAATCTGTGTAATGCAGACGTCGTGTAATCTTTGGTGAGCCCAGCGTCCTGAAACGGCGCATCAGTTAGAAATCCAAATTAAAACCAACCACGAGTATGAAAATCAGATGGGCAAATGTACACGGAGATGACATACCGGCTGACCCTCTTTGGGCAGTTGGACGGATTGATGCTTGGAAGCCATCACTCGCATTGCCTTCCCAAATACCTTCACTTTGTCCAAGTGATTCATTGCTACAAAAGAGTTAAAAACAACTTGAGATGGAATCTTATATAACTAACAAAGGCTAGAGAGCGTGTTTGTCGAAAAACTGATGGTAACAAGAAACCAATAATATTTCAGCGTTTAATTGGCAATTGACGCTTCTTTAAAAATTAAAGAAGCGCCAAGTGCAGGTATCCCAGCCAACTTTAGTGTTAAAAATTAGAAATTATAGGGCATTTTCTTTGAAAATATAGCACAGGATTACAAACACTTTTTCATATTCAATATTTAGGACATTTTAAGATTAAATTTTAAGACTTTAAATGTATACTATAATTTTAGTTTTAATTCGCATTTATGCCAAAATAAGGACAAAATTTACTGTGTTTTTAGTGCATTGGATTTTTGCAAAAAAATATAGCAATCATAATTCCTTTGTTACATGTAATTTCTACTTTTAAAACATAATTTTTACAATAATTACCAATTATTCAGAGTGTATTTAGGACATTTTAGGAATATTTAGGACTTTTACGGCTTTTTAAAGGACTATTTTAGGACATTCGGGACTTGTTTGTCACCCTGGTTATTACAATCCTACACAAAAGTTAAAGAAAATATAGGAATTTATAGGAAATATAGGACGGCTGGGATACCTGCAAGTGCCGATTCTCGGAAACTAATAATTTATTGAATGAGCAATTAGAACTTATCAAAAACTTGCCTAGTTGAGCTTGGTGTGGCTCTGCCATTTGTATTAAGGCATTATCTTTTTTGCTAAAAAGGATTTTCACCCGATGCACATCACCGTAGACGCCTGGAGAAAATAAAACGCGAGACATTAAAGATAAAAAATTTAAAAGAGGAAAACGATTGGCAAATTTAAAACCATGACAGTTAAGTTGGCAAAAACGATTTATCCGCACCACGTACAAGGTGATATGGCGTTGCATCGAATAGCAAGCATGAAGATTTCTTAAGGTGCTTTACAACATTTGTGCCAACTTAGCAACGAGAAAGCTGCAGACAAAACGTTACACGCTTCTTTCTTTTCAAAGTACTTTTTTTTGGTAGCAAATAGTTATCTAGCAATACTTTTCCCCTAACGACAACACGTTAAAACTTTGCAAGACATCTCGTGCAAGCTAATTCGTTATTCGTTCAAATAGATGTCCTACTGAACGAACACCTCACGAGTGCAAACGATAAATAAAAATAAAATAAAATGAAGAAAATTGAAGATGGGAAATGTTTGCAGTGGTGGCAGTAGTGGTGGTGATGGCGGTTAAAATAGCACCAACATACATGGTTGGTTTTGAGAAGGAAAAAAAAAGCATTGTTATTGTTGCGACTATTGTGCCGGAATTAAATGGACTGCAGTGATAGTAATAACAATAACAACAATAAATGATAATACTAATAAACAATAATAATATGCTTAAGATGTGTATTTGTTTGTAAAGCAATTGAAATGCACAGAATCAACTCAAAAAGAGTTGGGTTAACAAGAGATCTACCAACAAATCAGGGTCCAAAGACACAAATGCCAATTAAATCTGGGCTTGATTTCGACGTATAAATTAGAGGACAAATTGAAAGGATTAGCTAAATTTTCATGTTTAATTTCAGTGACTTAAAAATTAATAAAGCTTGATTTTCGTTTAGCCATATCATCCAACAACTTTTGTTATGTTGTTAGTTCCAAAAGTTTAATCTAGCTGTTGACGAGCAGGCTGTTTATTGATTTTTTTGTTTTTAATGTAATTATTGGTGTGGCAGCACCCGACTCGAGTGTCAACATTAAGCTTAAAGACCACATGAGTAAAATGATTGCTCCAACAGTCACTGGTGCCGTTAGCAGGCTACAAAGGCCATATCCCTCACAATATTGCCATCAGAAAAGCTGCGATCACAAATTTACCATAAATCTGCATAATTCATAGCGGCATGTGTTATGCCGCGAGTTCGCATCGCACCTAATTGGTGTACTTTTTTAGGGAGGTACGGGGTGGAAAAGGCAAAACGAGACCCTGTTTTCTTGTTGGTAGATCGATGGACAAACGAGAAAACAAACCAAAAAACAAAGAATGAAAAAACAGTGCTTCTAACGTACCAAAAAGGGTAAAGAGAGCATCTGGCGTAACCGTCTAAAGTGGAAAACGGCAAGTAGAGCAGAGGAGAGGACAAGTGAGGTCAGTGTCCGAGCGAGCGAACGAACGGATAGAGAGTTCCAACATTGGGGATGACACCATTGAGCAGGAGGCGGAGCGGACGAGGGGGGAGCAAGAAAAAACAAGGCGCTGATAAGTGAACTGAATATTCAGATAAGGGGATGATAAAACTGGGGGAGTTTGGTTCCCCGGGTTCATAAATGAGCATAAGAATGTCGCAGGGTTGTTACGCTTTTGAATTTCGGCCAAAATCTCCTTTCGTCATAAAGGATCCTATTTATAAAATGGCTTACGCTTCTCCAGTGCCATCGGTAAATGAGAGCTCGAGGGGTTCCAAAGAGCATAACAACCCCATCAAGAATCAAGTAAAACTTTCAAACCCCACCCCTTGCCGGGCAACGCATTGTGGACAAGTAGGGTGTGGGTTGTCGCAAACCCCTTCCCACTGCCTCCCCCTCTAGTCACTGTCACACTTAATAATAACGGCACACCGTGCAATCCCGCTCAACAGGATTGCACAGCTTGCCGCAGACAGCAGATGGTTAAAGAGAAATAGAAAAATAAATGCTACGATGACAAATAATTAAAATAATATGCTAAACGATCACCATTAAAAATAAAATTAAAAAATGAGTGATAAGTAATATGAAAAAGTCGATATAAACAGAGACGGAGTGCAACCAGGAATAGAGCTGTATCGAGGGTGAAAAAGAGAAAAAAAATAAATAAAATCAGAGAGTGACGATAAATCAAAAACTGGGAGAAGATGAGCAGACACACAAGACGATTTTGTTGGAGAGATATGAGTAACGGCAATAAGATGTTAACCAAACTGTGAAACGAAAAAAAATAAGGAATGCTGACAGCGACAAGAACCAAAAGATTCTAAAGTAAACGATCTGAAACAAAATCAAACAAAAATTCCCTATTACCGTATTTACTCTCGTAAGGTCCCCTGGTAATGTTAACACCGCACAAAAATCTCCACTTTAATATTTAGCACTAGTGCACCTTTATAAATTAATATTTCTGTATTAGAAGGAAATATTCAATGTATCCAGAGTATACATACCGTACATTCTCGATTAAACACTGGGGTTAGGGCATTTGAAAATTTCCCTAAGTACTACGCCTCATTTTCTGATAGCTTGGCGCAGTTTATAGGCGAGGGTGGTTCAACTTATCATACCAAGAGGGCCATAAAAGTACTTGGAAAGAGGCTCGCGGGCCTTAATAGTACTCAGCCACAGTAATCGCATAATGAACTAAATTCATATATCATAAATTTAATTATATCTTCTCCATCTTTAAATCGTTATGCGTAAAGTATTCAACAGAGGCGAGTTTTGTGTAATACAAACAGAATTTTGTTAAATTTAACTAAAGTTGGATCTATAGTATTTTTGTACCTCAATCAGGTAAGTCTTATCTAATTTCTTTTTAAATAAGGTCCTTGACCCTAATATTATATAATTAATACTTATCGTACATTGAAATAATGTGATAGAATGTTCACGAGGGCTACATGCGGCCCACGTATTGGACCACCCTTGTATAGATTTCCCATATTATTGAAATATTAGGCAAATAGAATGCCAGTACCATAGATGTTTGTTCCGGGAACTTTTTGCCATTTTTAATTTATTGATACAAATTATAAGCAGAACTTGTCTCGAATAAATACCAGGTCAACGTCCTTACTTTCAGATAAGCCCCCAGGGGTATATTCAAGTATTTACGGTATTTGCCATTTCTACTGACAGAATGCATTTTATACACTGTGTTCAATTGCTTTCATGAGCATGCACAATCTCCAGGGTGGGGCCTTTAACCGAGTAAATACAGTACCTTTAAAGCAAGAAAAAAATGTCAAGCTCGATGCCCTATAGATCTGCATACAAATAAAATACTACAGCTGAATCTATATTGTTTAAACAGCTCATGATTTCCACCAGATATTCAAATATCAGTCTAGTTTAGCATAGTCATTCGAAAGATGTGCCAAATTTTGAAGGTAGTGGAAATAAATAGCTTGCATTAGAATGAAGAAAACAAATTGAATTGCCATTATAATTGCAAGTTTTTAAAACTCATAGTCTAAAAAAAATTGCTGCCAAATAAAACGCCTACATGTAAGCAACTATTAAGCTTCGTTAAGCTAAAAAAACATATTTGAAATTATATAACAAAAAAAAAACTGCCTTCGTAAAAACCCATTTGGCTGGAATAAGTCATCTTAAAATTCACCGAGGCACATGCCAGAGCAACCTATCAAAAATGACAACACAGAACAACACAACAGAAAGATAAAACGAGAATGTCCATCAACCTACAAGAAATTAACAAGCAGCATCAATTCAAATTATTGGCGATAGATGCAAATTTTTGGGTATTCTAAACATTGCCATGAATGAATAATGCATGGATAGAGACACGCCATTCATGAAAAAATAAAGCTTTTTCAAGAACATCTAAAAAATCAATTGCAACTTTATAAAAATAATGATTAACAAATGTCGTCAGGATTCACATTACTAAGTAAAAATCCTCATGCTGGGCAAGCAAAACCATAATATTAAAACAGAAACAATCAATTGGAAGGGTAAAGATTGCACACAACAAATAAAAGATGTTATTCCTGGACGCACTATGAATGATATGAAAATAATTAATAAAACAATATTAACGTGCAACAAACGCAACCGTTGAAAAATGCACATAGTTAAAACACTCGAGCATTGCATTCTGAAAACAAATCATGGACGTTAGTATCCAATCTGAAAAACGGTGATGCAAGCGATTAATCCGGTGCGCATTATTATTGCCGGTGGACGAGCAAAACTAAACAAAATATGAGGAAAGCAAATGAAACTGAAAACTCAAATGAAGCAAAGACCATGCCAATACTTAGTGCGACACAACCCTGCCCAGCTCAATCATTTAAAACGAAATGCAATTTATAGGACGAGTGATCACAGTACCTCTTCGTTCAGATTGTTCACTAGCAGGACGCAGCTGGACTGTTGTTGCCCAGGTAGCCTGATGCCGGCCACACCGAGTGCCGCATTTTGGGCCGCGCTGGCCGTGTTCGGAATCATGAAGCCAGCCAGCGGGCTACCAGCTGCAAGATTTGATGTGAATAAAGACGTTACTATGTGGGGGTAAAAAGGTGGAAAATGCTAAAACAATGTGAGCCAGACCATGTTTCAGCATGCGTGTTGTAAGCCTAGTAATAAACCAAAGTAATTGCAGTTATGGATGCATGCAAGTGAAGAAATGGTCAAATTTGGGACAAGAATTTCAAAGTTATTGTGTGTGATCGTGGAATATACACAACCAACCAAATCCCGGTCCAGCACCTCATACAGTGTTACCAGCTACGAACAAAGGCATTTTTCTACTGCAACATTATAAGCAGTGCTTAAACCGGAATAAGGCATAACTCGACATTTAATCGGTTTAACATTACAGCATAATTTATATTATTTTTAGGTGAACTGATGAACGTCAATGCTTATATTTCATGTTCAAGGTCCAAGTTAAAAAAAAGTAGACAGTCTAATTGGGCTACAATGGCCAACCTAGCGTTTAGTTTTAGTAATGCTGTCAAAAATGAATTGTAAGGGTACTCAAACAACTGAGCAAGTAAAAAAGAGTTTTATGAGGTTTGAGAATTGACCTCATGCATGCACAGTAGTAAATTTAGGTCATGCTCAAATGCCAATCCGAGTTGAGTTGCATTCCCCCTAACACAAACTTGTATGCTCATAAATCAATCCTATGCACACTGTTTTCCAATGGCAAGTGAAAAAATCCTGAGCATGACCAATGCACCAATCAGGATTCAGAAAAATGTCACGAGGCCTAGGTGCAATTCGAAAAATAAAAAAAATTGAGGAACCGTTTCATTCCTCAAAAATATGCTCAGTTGTCTGAGTACCCTTAATAAGGGTACCTTAATAACGGTTCCTCAAAAAAAAATATATATTTTTCGAATTACACCTAGGCCTCGTGACATTTTTCTGAATCCTGATTGGTGCATTGGTCGTGCTCAGGATTTTTTCACTTGCCATAGGAAAATTATGAACATCCAAGTTTGTGTTATGGAAAAAAAATTCAACTCAACTCAGATTGACATTTGAGCACGACCTAAATTTACTACTGCGCATGCACGAGGTCAATGCTCAAACCTCATAAAACTAAATTTTTATTTGCTCAGTTGTCTGAGTATCCTTGTTATAAAATTTTAATTTCATTTGTCAATGTCAAAATAAAACTACAGACATCAAGTTAGGTTACACCAAACCCCAATTAGTTCAATCTGAAAGTACTAGCGAACCAAATAGAGCCGCGCAATTTAATCACAGATTACTCTAACTGGAATTTAGTTCAACGGATTGATAATAACGAGAGCTACAAAAGGAGTCTGAAATAGGGTTTGTTATTACCTCCGACTCCAGAGGGCGCGTAGGCGGTTAGTGGCGTTCCCAGGCCGTGCACTGCCGCGAATGGAGAAGCCAGCACTCCAGCTGGCCCTTTTATGATAAAGACACGGAAATGAAATAGGTACAAAAAGAAGTCCAAAGTGAGAATTAAGAAGAGATGGAAGCCCAAATTAACAAAGGCAAAGAACATTATAAAAACAATAATAGTTTGAGCAATTTAAAAAAATTCAAAAATGGCATTAGTTAGTTTATCTGTGCATTAAAATAAATATTAGACAAATTAATTCTGGGGAAATAATTAAGATTTTTAAAGGTAGCAGAAAAGAAATGAATACTTGAAAATTCAAACCCATTAATTAGGCTTCAAAGATACCCAAAAACGCTGCTCGTATCCCAAGAGAAGAAAAATATATAAAGAAATAACATGCAACCAACCTCCTAGGGCAATGGCATTATCCAGGTTGGGATCTCCCGTTGGAAGGCTTGGATTTGTGTAATCCCTACTTTTATCATTGTTGTAGCGGACATTCAAATTGGATAACTTGGAATACTCTATGCGTAACGTGCAACATGAGTTGTAGATGTTTTGGCCGTCGAGGGACTAAAGAGACAAACCAACAATTAAATTTGTATCCGAAACAACATTGCACTAGCCAAATGCACGTTCACACATACCATTTTGGCAGTTTGTGCCGTAACAACGTCGGGATATTGAATGAGAGCCTGGAATGTGCCTGCAAAAAAGAAACATTATTTTTAAATAACTGTATTATGCCCAGGATCCTCTTGTTGGTAATTTATTTAGCTTGTGCAAATTAAAAGTTTAAATCCAGCAGAGACATTATTGCTGTTTTGAGCATTTTTATATCAGAAACTTGAGTTTCGAACAAGAACGCATTCGGCACGCGTGACTGGTTTCCATTTGGTGAGTGTTAGGCCAGCCGGAAACAAATAACCCCAAACTAAATTTTGTTTGGAGCGGGTAGAAGATACACCAAATAGCATTCATTGCAATAGGGACTGCCACATACTAGAAGCGCTGGTGGTTGCAATTCATTTAGCCCTGCAGATCAGTGAAAATACACCAAAACCTGTAAATAACGAACCTGTACAGCGATTACCCTGGAAGTAGTGCTACCTCACAGTCGGCACAGTGTGAACGGTTATCACTATCTAAAACCTCATTGGTCCCGATGGTTTGAGCTATTCACAAGTATTGGTGTATCCCATGTTTGATTCACATGCCCACTGGTCGCCACATCTTGCAATTTTTTTTAAAATTCAAACATAATTTGAAAGAAAAACTCAATTTCTGCAATATTTCGCCTTGTTGCCAGCAATTAATGGCCCGCCCCAAACAAAATTTTTCGTTAATGGCTGTTTGTTTGTGGTATAGTGCGGCAGGCTTTATGTGGGCAGAATTTTAGCAAAATTTCGCCAGCTTCTTAAAAGGAAATTATGTTGTCGGATTTAGTAGCAGCCAGAGAAACAGGAAAGAGAAAAACGTCTAAAACTAATGTCTTACTGTTTTTGGTGAATGTCACTATCTTTAAGATTTTTCCAATCCTCGAGAATATCTGCAACGAAAGAAAGTTGTATTACAATAAACATTCAAAAGCCGCTTGCATAAATATCAACCATTTGAGAATTACACTTATTCTGGGTTTACAACTGGGTGATACAACACGTCTTAATTGGTTGACCTAACCCCAGAATTACACAACACGCCATCACAGTAACTAATGCCTGGCATATTATATAAAACACTAATTATCAGTTTCTACTCAAGCTGACAAATGAAAATGTTTTAATCGTTCATTCAAACATGCTCGAACAAGTTCAAATGTGTGGCCATTTTTTTTTTTAAGCTGCAACCTTGAGTTTTTTTCGCATTTACATACAAAAGGAGTTGTGCAGTTCGCTCCAGATCTCTGCCAGCTCCATAACGCCCTATTAAACCAGTCTAAAAATAAAATCTGGAATCTAATTGCAGAGCGCAGCTTAAAAGCACATTCCTGCAGCACCGTTTACGCCCGCAGCCCGTAAACTGCCGATCAAACGCTGGCCAGACATCCGAAATTGCATAAACAACGTGCCAGTGTTGAGAACGTAAAATAATATACAATATTCTAAAATTACCCGAGAAATCGATGCCCAGGGCTGGTAGAACATACTCCGGTAACATAACCAAATGGACGGGGATTGGCATAAACGCCACAACGCGCAGTAGCAAGTTTAAAAAATTTGAAATTTGCAATTACTGTCCCTAATTTCAAATTCTGAGCAAAGGTATCGGTTGGAAGAGCAAGCCGATATACGGTAGTGCGCACAAACGCCGAAAACATTGAAAGATGCAATGCAAAAGGGGCAGGCAATATGGTGCGCACATGGTGTCGGAAAATGTTTACACGTTCCTACAGTCGGCACATTTATTTTCAAAAATTAAACTAACACAGTGCGAAAAGACAGCGACGAGAGCAATCTCACGGCTGGCATCTTCTCTTAAAGTCCATTTTCGGAATTCTATGCTATAGAAAGTGTAGCGGTTGAGATTATGTTGATGCCAAAGACATTTTACAAATACGGCCAAATAAGAAAAAGTTGGGCCGCAGAAGGATATGTTTATATCAATAAATTATGAATTTTAATTCCTTCATTTGTAATTGACAATAGGTACATTTAAGGTAAAGAAGCTTAGCCAGGCTAAGCTACGTTTGTGCTTGATTGACGGAGGCTGGAGCAAGCTGGCCGAGCTTGTGATATTCTACATTGCGGCGCCAATTTCATCTTATTTTATAGTGATGGAGGCTCCTCTCAGCCTCCGTCACTACGAATTAAGCCAAATTTGGCTATAAATGAACTAACATTCGGATCATGAGCGTAACTAATAATTGGTTGGTTGATTTGGGCATTGGATTCAATGCGCGCCATAGGCCGGGTGCCCACCAAGATGGTGATCATGTGGTGTTATGGCGACTTGGTGGTGATGCCAAGTTGCACGACGAGTACATGTACATAAAAATAAATTAAGTCGCTTTGAGCAATGTTCCATATCGCCACATGCTCACCATCGTAGTGGGCACACTGCCTTGGACAATATTCAAGAAAGTGAAAACCACTTTTTAGAAATCCAAGACTAATATTTTTTTTAAAATAAAATACAAAAATATAAACCTTGGTGTCTGGTCAGGGAAGTGTTATTTGACAGAAAACGAGCTTAACTCATTTTTAGCACATGATACAAGAGACGCTTGAAAACCATACGAAACCATGACGAATCGATGTGGAATATACAAATTGTATGAATGAAATTATTTGCCTTGGCTTTTATATCCCACCCGCAACAACTCTTCTTGTAAAAGGAGCCAAACACTTAACGTGTCCATGATTAGAACAACTATGCTTTGTTGCTATCCATACTTCACATCATCTAGGGATTAATGGCGCCAATACCAGCCAAGAACACGCTCTTTTATGCAAGCCTATGACTATATTGCATATTTGCTCCGAAGGTTCTTCTCATCGGATTACATAGAAGAATGCTTACATTTTAATGCAAATTAAAGAATTTAAAAGTGCAATTTGTTTCAATGATAATACGGGCCCTAAAGTTTCCATTGCTATAACATAGCGGATATCAAAACGTCCTAATGCATGCATCCAAACTATTATATTGTTCTTTCAACCATCAACAGCTTCCTAATAATGCCTAGTCCACACCAAGGCAACATTTCCATGCAACATCAAACTTTATTATGTTTCATGAAATGTTTCAATGATGTTGCATTGGTTTGGACATCTTGTTTCACAAACATAATGCATCTGATAGGTATCAAAACATTTCATGCGCAGCATTTTTGTCATGAAATGTTTCGAGTTTCATGTTTCATGCAATTAGTTTCCTCGATGTGGACTAGGCGTAAGGCTCCGAGGTTGCTTGCACTAATAACTGAATCGCAAGTTACAAGAAACATAAAAACCTGCATAAGTAGGGCTTACCTGATAAAGAACTTCCAACGTGACAGGATACACCATGTGCTCCACAATGACCCTGAGCACAGTATTTGGTCCTCCCTGGGTTTCCGCTTGACCCATAAGTGCCTGTGCAGCTTGTAGAGCAGCCTGTGCGGTAGCGTGCTAGAAAAGCAATCAAAGAGAAAAAGCACTTAGCATCAGTTCAAGTGCTATAAAGTCGTTCAACATTGTGAAATTTAAAAATGTCAGCAGACAATGTCTTGTTAAAAGACACTGCCGCTTCACAGTAAATAATGCATTCAAATACATGATAGAAATAATACACAAATTATGTACAGCGAAACCTGTGAATAGCGCACACCATTGTACCCCAATTTCATACTTGGAGGGAGATAGCTGTTTGCAGGTTCAACTGGTTTTGTAAAATTTATCCGTGCCAACTGTGAGAGATCTCTACTTCCAGAGACGCTATTTACAGGTTTTGCTGAATGCAATTGCAATTGACTGCTTTTCGAACACAATCGGCAGCGTACAACCAGCCGTTTAAGCGATTTTTGGTCTGACGCCCAGATAAGTCATAAATCTGACAGTGTTCTTTGATGAAATTTTGAACTTCAGGAAATGGCCGAATAACTCAAGTACATTTGAACAGCATCAATCGAAAAACGAACCAGAAACGTGTCAGTTGCTTGCAAATACATTTCAAATTAGGAAATGAAACTGCAATCTCTGTCAAATTTACAAACACGATTTTAATGTAAAACTTGACATAAATAGCGTTATCACAAAAACATGCGTTAATATTAACTTCGTAAAAAAAGCAAAACTAAGAACATTATGTTAACTTTACGTTGACGCCGCATTGGCTGTTTCTGCCGAGGGCTTTCCGGATGCTTGGGCTGATATGAAACAAGTCAAAATTTTGAGGGTACCCTTAATGACTTATCCGAGAGAAACTTGCATATCTCTGTTGCTTAGCAAACGCAGCTTCCTTAAGTGATAGGCATTTGTTTATCAGCCCACATGCACGGAGGATGTGCCATGCAACTTACAGATTACACGGAATGGCAGCATGCATTCTCGTAGGTACACGTTTCCTGTTTTATTATTTTTTCGCTTTGCCATCCATTGAATTTTTGAGGTGAAACAAAAGGATATTTACGGCTAAGCCAACATTTAAACAGAAAATGAGTTCACTACGATGGCTTTTTGAGATGCACAGGAAACCGGAATCCTCGCTCAACAAAATCTCTGCGTGGCATCTTTGACTCAAAAGTTTTGGTTTAAAAAAAGAAACATGCGTGCATTAATTATCCAAATCTGCGAAGCTTTAATTTGGAAACTCGGCAGCAACACGTTCATGGCATGCACAAAAATGCGTAATGAGACTATCACAGTTCAGCTATTCAAAGGCGTTGCTGCTCTCGAGGCTGCTTCCGTATGTCTAGTTTACACCAAGGAAACATTTCCATGAAACATGAAACTGTTTCATGAAATGTGTCAATGGTGTTGCATTGGTTTGGACACCTCGTTTCACAAAACATGCTGCTCCAGATATTTATCGAAACATTTCACGTGCAACATTTTGTCATGAAATATTTCGAGTTTTATGAAATTGTTTCCTTGACCTCGAAACATTTCATGGCAAAAATGTTGCGCATAAAATGTTTCGATACCTATCTGGCGCAACATATTTCGTGAAACAAGGTGTCCCAAACCAATGCCACACCGTTGAAACATTTCATGAAACAGTTTCTAGTTTCATGGAAATGTTTCCTTGGGTGTGGACTAGACATTAGAATCGGAATGAAATTTAGTTGAAAGTATAAAATTTGGATTCAGAGTAGACTTAACTCTAATATTTTCTCAAGAAAATGTCATTTTAAAATGATATCGATACGTAAACCCCCCAAAAAACCTAATTTTCGGGAGTGCAAGTGTCTCGAGAGCAAAATTTTTAGCCGGTTATTTTAAAAAAGAATGCATGTAGCAATTTTAAGACACTCGCAGCAAACCGAAAACTAGAAAGATATTCAACAGCAGTGTTTTTCAACCTGAGATAACGAAATCGGTTCATCGTGAACAATTAAAAAATGCATTCTACCCATGCCACATGGCATGATAAATGCTGACTGCAGGGTAAAGAATTGAATTGAATAGTTACATTTGGTCTCTAGAAGGTCGATTTTTCAGTACTTCTCGGACACGCAGTGGACAGATTGAAAAACACTGATTTACAGGAAAGACAATGCCGTTAAAACTTCCGCCCTTACCGCATTCGAGTGCGTGCTATCCGTCTTCAGCTCCTTGTGATTCGAGAATTGGATGAAGACGTTCCGCCCGCGCAACTGGGCAATGCAGTTGGAGAAATAGCTAACCATGGTCGTTGAGGATATCTCGTCGCCCATTTCCAAGAAGGCCTAGCAAGAATAACACAAAGTTTAGAAACAAAATTCAAAAAAGCATTTGAAGCACGGGCATATAAAGCACGGCTCATACCTGATTCTTTCCTTTAAGGACCAAGACATTTGTCACCCGTCCGAATGGAATGCCCAGGTGGATGATTTCGGCTTCGGTCACCTCGTTGGGAATGTTGCGGATGTGAATGACTCTTGACGGCTTGCCATTCTGGTTCTTGTCCAGCTTGACTTTCTTCGCATCGTTGTTGTTGTCAGCGTGATTTGGTTGCGGGCTCATGATTGAACCATTACTGACTGTTGTCGTCTGGGAAAGGAGCTCGTCTGATCCTCGCTGCAAAAAATAAGGGGAGACAGAGCACGTTAATAGTGTTACGACATCGCCAGACTATCAAGTTTGAAATGCTACATGGTATTCAGTGTTAACTGATCATAAATAATGGGAAAGAATGCATATGCCAAAACAATGCAAACTCGATGTATCAAGGATATTTTTTCCAACAACACACTATACATGCACGTAGCAGTGGTTGCACATTATCTTGCATCACAATCTTTAGATCATTACATGAGCTCTCCACATACATACATGTACTTGCCAAATGGGCAAACATTTGTTTCTCCTCCCTAGCTTGTTGTTAAGGTTAAAAAAGCATCCATTTTTCAATTTAAGGGCCTAGCAAAGATCAAACAAATGAAAGCACATCATACATGTATGTAATGTATACCAGTGTTTTTGAAAAGTTGGTTTTTCATTCCATCTTGTTATCTTATAATTGTTTCCTTGATGTTCACATCAAGGAAACATATTCATGAAACTAGAAACAGTTCATGAAAAAAATGTTGCACATGAAATGTTTCTATACCTATCTGCAAGTGCAGCACGTTTCGCAAAAACAAGGTGTCTAATGCCAATTCCACACTAAGGAAACATTTCCATGAGACATTAAGCTGTTTCATAAAACGTTTCAACGGTGTTGCATTGGTTTGGACACTTTGTTTCACGACACATGCTGCACCAGGTAAGTATCTAAACATTTCATGTGCAACATTTTTGTCTGAATGTTGCCTAGACATAAATAAACCAATGCAACTCAATTGAAACATTTCATGAAACAGTTTCATGTTTCATCGAAGTGTTTCCTTAGTGTACCACGAATTACACAACGAAAACATGTTTACAAAATTGCAAGACTGAAAACGGCCATTGACTCTTCACGATCTTTGTCCAACGTTCCACAAAGAAATTTGCCTTTTGCTGGGATATACTTGATTATTTGAGAGAAACATGAAATGGAGATGGACAGCAACATCCGTTCTATACATGACAGAATCAATCCGAATAAAGGGCAAGAGAAAGGACATCACATCAATTTATTTTTTGTTAATTTCCATCAAGTTCACCATCATTGCATCTTC
Organism: Xestoiulus laeticollis; assembly: GCA_034698905.1. Taxonomy (NCBI): domain Eukaryota; kingdom Metazoa; phylum Arthropoda; class Diplopoda; order Julida; family Julidae; genus Xestoiulus; species Xestoiulus laeticollis. Next base: position 33,398 of record JAQGCC010000111.1, on the reverse strand, counting down.
AAACCGAGGCACAGAACTGACATTCGGCAAATTGGTCTTCCACAAGAACCTGGAACCGTACAAAAGTCCTAACAACAGCTATGGACATGGGATAACTTAATAACTACAAGGCAGACTGCTAAGGCGATTAGCAGCAACCTTACAAGTCACATAAAGGCAAAGGAAAATTGATCGTCTGTCAAGTAACATTGTGCTCGCAACGTTTCGCAATTCCAACATCAATTTGTGGACAAATGCACAAACTTTGCATGCATCTAAAATCGAACCTGTGCATACTTCAGATCCGTCGCGAGGATGTCTGACACGCAAGATAGGGGCATTATCTAAACCCCACACTGCATTAAACGCTGCAACAACCAGCATCTCGTCACATCCGCTTGATTTATCACGTTCTGGCAATCCAAAACCAGCCATCGTCCGCTGAACCTGGTACGCATCTGATAAATGTAGCAAACCGCGGTGAAGCGTTGCTTAACCACGTTACCAGAACCAAGCCGTGACAGCCATTAATACCAGAAGCGATGGGATAATGGCACCAAAAATCAGCCAATTCCACCCTACAGCATTACCATCCCATCACAATTAAATTAGAAAAGACACTAAAATTCATAACAAGATAGGAAACCAAAATCAATTCCCCCCATTATATAGACATAAATAAGCATCTTTCAGCGCTCCAGCCATACTTTACCATGAAAATATAAGTCTCCCCGCTTAAAAAAAGACATTCTTCAAATTCGCATCAGCCCTTACTTTATTAAATTACAAAAAGGGTTCTTGATAGGGATGCATCTTTTGCAAACTAGAACCTCCCATGTGGACGCATCTCATATACAGATGCCAATGTACTCACACTATCCAATCTAATATTAATTCTCGAATCACCATAATTGACAAAGCTAATGTAATTTCAGCTATACTATAGTATCTTATAAACGGAATTTATATTTGGATGCTGTTCAGAATTCGCAACATAAGGGTGCCCACCAAGGTGGTGATCAGGTTGTGGAGAGGTGGCATGGCGACTGTGTGGCATAAAGTACGTTGCACGAGGCAATCGTATTAATTTGCACGTACTCGCCATCTTGGTGGGCACCATGCCTAAGGGTAAGAACAGTTTGGGGGCATGAAATAGCATGAAACATGGCATGATCTGAATGCAGCATTCTGATTGGGCAAACGGAAAAGTGCATTTAAGAGTATAAATACCTTTCATCATACTAAGACCGCGTGGAGCATGGAATAGCATGGATACATTATATGGTCTGTTGCCTAGTCCACACCAAGGAAACATTTCCATGAAACATGAACTGTTTCAACGGTGTTGCATTGGTTTGGACACCTCGTTTCACGACACATGCTGCACCAGATCAAAACTTTTCATGTGCAACATTTGTCATGAAATGTTTCGAGTTTCATGAAATTGTTTCCATGATGTGGACTAGGCATGAATTCCTGATGGCGGAAATTTCAGATATATCCCAATCGGAATGCTGCATTTCAGATCATGCCATGTCTCATGCCCCCAAACTGTTCTTACGTTTGATATTGCACGTTCATGGATATCAGTGAAACTGGGTTAACAACTGATAATTTACAATGCTCATTAAAAAAAAAACATTAATTAAATCTGTCTTCGACGTGCTACACTGTATACGAACCAATGCTAAAAACAAACACGTGTTACGTCTGGAATTATAAAAGCATTTAACAGGTTTCCCTTAATCATCAGAATTCCACAACGGTCATCGTCTCCACGTGACTCGAGTTTCAATCGAGTCAGGTTAACTGAGAGGTCAAATTGAACAGGTTTCAATTCGTCAGCGATTAAATCTTATACAGCAGCGTGCATAAATAGCACAAGAGTATTAAGTTATGTACAGCAGTACAGCAATTGAAACAGGCGTGTTAATTGAAGCATAACAAAAAAATCAGATTCTGCCATCTTGCACCAGCTTTGCTTCAACATCAAATCCATAATTTAAACGCTGAGCAATTAACATCCAATCAACGTCTCATCCAATAGGATCTGCAACTGACGGTACAAACACCAGTGCTCTGGATGCATTTGCCATCCATTAATCCTCCATGGTACACTGGTAGAAGCTCTGCATCAGCTGACAGTGCGAACAGGTCAGCATGCAAGCAAGGCCAGAAAATGGTGCATTCCATTAATCAACGTGCCATTTTTCAGACACCCAAGACAGATGGCATGGCAACGTGAGCACGTTGTCCGTTGGTTAGGAAAAATAGCCATCACATGGCTTTTCTGAGGCAATGCTGTTCACTGATACTGCACGCATCACTGCATAGGCAGCTGGAAGACCACCACTGGAAGAACGGATGACCATCACGTGGCCACGCGGGTTCAATGGGGCTTTCTGCCGTTGCCGAGAAGGCAATTAATTAAAACCACTTTTCGGTTGATGGCCACTTGAGCAAGAGCTCGTCTCAGTAGGACTTGTGCGCATGCGCAAACGAGTCGTTAGCTACAAAGTCAAGAGCAAAAGCATCGCGAGCTAGCCCAACTGACCTAGGATGTTGAATGGTGACCTATGCCTCAAATATCGATTTAGGCAGTTAAAGAGTTTTCAAGGGTCATCAACAGGGTTGTGGACCTTTTCGATAAGCCAGGCGGGTCAACATTAAAATAGATGAGGGACTCGAAATGCCCTAAAGCACATTAATTTGCCTCTTCAACGATAGGTGACAAAATTATTTAGGCGCATAAAAGTAGCCTACTTATCGAGTTTTTTAAAACTATTTACACTGACCACGGAGGCTATAAAATAGCATAGCCAGCTAAAGTAGATTCCTACCAAATATCATAAAATATACCTATAGTATTTAAGTACTTCTTGTCTTGTTACACAAAGAAACTGTTTCAGAACATAATTTTCAATGTTCAGAAAATAATCAGCGTTGAATTTATAAGGATTCACAAACATGCCCACCAGTATAATAAAAATACCAAAACAACTGATTCCATGCTTTCTACCTCCTCGACTAACGACATTTTATATAGCATGAAAGATATGTAATGACGCTTTTTATTTTTGATAAAGTAGCTTCATTTGAAAACGTGCCTAGCTACAGCAATATTAAAGAGCCTGTTTTCTTGGAACAATCCACATGGTGCTGCACCACATTAAGAATTTGAAATATTAAAAAACACATCAAAACTGACAACATACATCAGCCATGATCACATGATTAAAGATGGCGTCCATGGATCTTCTCAGCCTCTAGAGTGCTGTTTGCACGGAGGATGCATGCACCTCACAGTTTAGCAATCTGATAGGACGATTTCACTTATGTCAATCACTCGTGAAACCAAAGTACCAAATAATCCAAATGAGGCCGTGCATTTTTCTTTCCTCCATTGTAATCGCGAACAGATTTTTTTTTTTTTGCTTCCACTTTAGCCTGGAAGATACAAAATCGATGGATTTCTCCTGCTCACCCTCCAGAACTTCGCCTTACTGTGTTGTGGAGCAGTTAGTTGCAAAGACATGTTCCACGTGGGGCGGTGGGTGTCTTGGCCTACTGAAGCGGGACACGCCGCAATGGCGTTGTTGTGGCTTGCATGCGCAGTCATTCGTTTCTCTCGCATCTGCTATTTCTTTTTTCTGGTGAGAGGTGGTCAACAGAAGGCGCTCAGCCATGGCCGTCAGCAAACAATTTTGTCAACGCAAGGGAAAAAAAACTAGGGTCGATAGTGACAAAGAAGAAAACTGGATAAAACAAAATCCATCATGATTTCAAGGATTAGCTTCGAAACGAACTTAACAACTTACTAACTGCTCAAAAGAACCACACACTTGGTTCCACCTTATATGCAAGTGCTCGAAAAGACAACATTGAGATTACTATAGGCTATAGAGACAGGAAGAAGGTTTGGAACTACTGTACATACAATGTACATGTACTTTGTATGTATTTCGAATTTTGTTCAGGCAGCAGGACCTGAAAGTTAAGAGTAAGAATTCCTTAAGTACAGCATTCATGCAAATCTATAATCAGAAATTTAGAACGGCATAGAAATGCAATTGTCCAACTTCCCTGACTTTCAGTTTTGAAAACAATTTTCCACGATAATTTTGACAACTAAAAATTCAAAAATATGACAACATACCTAAAGACTTATTGCTTAAAGAAACTGTTTTAGAAAACGCAATTAGATGCGCGCATGAACAGCGCAGGCGCACATCTAATTACGCGGGAAAAGCGTTGCCGGCTTGTGCTTAAAAGCGCTCGCGTAATGGAGTATATTGTTTTGTAAATGACCACCTTGACTTTATCTTGGTTACTTCACAAACTACAACTTGTATTTAATAAAAACGAGTTAAAATGTTATCTAAAGGATAATTCCCCATTGCTATAGATAGATGCAGTACTGGCTGAGTGTAAAATCCCTTGACTTCTGTGATAAATAAATTGAATGTAACCAATGTAATACATGTGATAAATCTCCAATGCTTTTACAAAATAAACAACTTTTCAGACCTATCCAATTCCCCGGTTAATTCCAGGTTTTCAATGTCTGTGGGAATTCCAACATTTCCAGTATTGTATTTTCAACCAACGAGCATTCTTCCACCCGATTTTTAAAAAAAAAATTGTATGTACTTTAACAACATTAAAAGAATTTTTGTATGAAAAAAACCTGCAAAGTATTTCTAGTCGAAGAAAAATGTGCAAACAAAAATCACCAGTTCTGCACCTTTGCACCAGCAAGCCCCTTTATTCGCAGCGCCACCTATGGCAACATATCCTCACCAGCAATGCAGATATTGCAGGGGTGGATGGGGGGAAGGGGTAAATAGGCACAAGGCACAAACGCCCTTGATGCAGTTTTGCATTTACGAGCCAAGACTACATTGGCCACTGAGAAGGGAAACTTATGCCAAGCATTTCATATGCAAGCATCTTCTTAATAAAGAAAAGCTGAATTTTAATAATCTGACCACAAATTCAGCGTGGGCAGACAGGAAGGCTCGCTCGATTTTTAATCAGGATAAAAGCTCGGACGCGCTTGAATATTAAACACTCGGTCCTTAATTGCATCGTTGCAAATGAGCCATTCATCACCAGGAATTGTGGGAATTAAGCCGCTAATGGAACATTCAGCCACTGCAAGTCATGCGAGGCCAACAATGTTGACATACAGGTGTGATCCATATCAAATCATCCTTCATATTTGGCGTAGCGTTTCTTAAATTGGGTTAGTAAATTCTTTGATAATTGGTAATGCTATTGTTTTCAATACTGTGCAAGTTTAACCTTTAACCCTATTTTGCACATTGGCAAATTCTTTCAAGAAAGCATCCATTCGCCCCAGTCACGCATTTCATCTCGTCTTGGATATAACCAAAATCGGGCAAATTCCTGGTAAGACAGATGATCCCAAGGTGGATAATATGCGTGACCACACCCAATTTAAATGAGCATAGAAACAGATCTCTGTAAACCAGAAGGCGGTGCATCATGAATGCCGTTTAAATAAAGCGCCGTTGTGATATGACCACTGAGCACGTGGTGCTAATGAAGCGCTGAATGATACGACATGAGGCCATGCATTCAGCCACGACAAAACATAGGTAAACATGCCTGAGGTTAAATATCTATAGCCGCTGAAATCGCATGAAGGATAATTTGATAGGAAAGATCAGTTGTGGCAGTTGGTGGGGCTCATCAGACAGGTACAGACATGTTCACAGTTGGCATTAATTTATTTTAAAAAAATTGCATAAGGTTCAAATTCCCAATATCACCAAGGCAACGACAAAAGCGACTATGTTCCTACAAGTCCGGGTTTTAATCCCGGCAATAGGATCCGGGTTAGGATTAGACGTCATCCGCCAGCGTCCTTGTCCTCTCAAGCAAGCAACGGGCTGAGCCCAGGCTCAAGCACGCTAGCTTAGAGATTTAGTGGCCACAATCCCCAGCTCCGAATGCCTAGGATGGGGGCCGCCCATAAATCCCGTTGCAAGCAACAGGTGACAGCGACCATAAATCGGCCCGATTTAGCAGCATTATAAGCCCAGGGACCGCGAGGTTTTAGTTGCTATAACTACGCTGGAATGAGGATAAGCCCCAGTTCCGGGTCTGGTTCAGCCTTGTTTTGATTGGCTCCTCCTAGCAGTGCGTGCAGAGCACATTTTCTGAGGCCAGCAACAAGTGGCGCTTCGGCCTATTTTAATCGATAAGCGAATTGATGTTCCGGGATTACGGGTTCGTATGTGGGCGCCATCTTGATAGATAAAGCAACGTCTAGCTAGACTGCTAGCGACTCCTATTGGAGAATCCGACTAAAAAGGGCCCAAGTGCAGTTCACAGTATTAATTAATGCCAGAAGATATGGTTGGTCCTTTGCACTTACAAAACCTCAACTGCAACAGGAATCCGTGATTGTAGACCTTTGCATTTTTTGGGCAAATATATGAAATTTGAATATGAGATCATTGAACAACAGCTATTGTAGCTTTGAACCAATTTGCACCAAAACCTGTGAATAGCACAGACCATTGAGACCAAACCAAAAGTTGTGCTATTTGCAGGTTCACGCCGGGCCGATTTCGCTATTTTCAGGTTTTGATGTACTTCAATTCGCATGCCGCTCAGTGAACACGACTATTGCAGCTTCATTTTTGTCGATAATTTGTAAAACACAAAATTATTATAAACAAAAAGAAAATGCACGAAGATATCCAAAATTCGATTTTAACTCTATTGAGATACAAGAGTTTAATTAAAATTTAAAAAAAAAAATGGAAACTTAGTCATTTGCTGGACAATAATTCATTTGACCACAAAACCAAAAGAAAAAACTTCAGTTTAATGAAATGATTTCATCTACGGAACAATGGTTATGATTTCACAAGTCAAAAGCCACGTTCCTGAATGAGACTTAATACAAAAGTTATTTCTATTTTCGGCCTAATGACTACAACTTGCGACGAATTTAGCGTGTGCTAAATACTTGCAACAACGATGAAAGGCATATTATTCCCGCATTCATCCCTTAAAAATGTCCTTATTGTATGTATATAAGAACAGGTTTTAATTTCCATGTTTACATTTTTATTGCCAAGCCTCGCCCGAATTGCAAGACAAATCTGTGCTTTCCTCAACACGACAAGGAAATTAACTTGTGCAAAATGCACGCTTTGACATTTGGGCTAAAGAGATTTTTAAACAAATATCAACGATTTTGAATTTTTTCACCGAAAACAAAGGCGAGGAACTTTCCTCAAAAATTCAGATCTGATAGAAAGAATTCAATGAATACATTAGCTATAGGTAACAAATTCAATTTTGTCTTAAGACAAAATCCTAAAAATCGCTGCTATGATACAAGACGGTAAAATGCGTGACCACACCAAATTTTAAGCCGATAAAGGCAATTCTTGGGTGGCCGAAAATGGCCGACTATTGCCAACGGGCTATAGTATCGCCACCTGCTGGTAAAGTAGCAAAATAAAATATCACGTGCTTTTATTTCATGCGTGACCATCAAATGGTCACGCATGAGCAGTATATGCATAGCTCGAATGTTCCGCTACTTCGCCACTATGGTGCGCTGCGATCGCGTCGGCCACTTCCTATACCGTGGCTCGACACCATTCTAAAAACATCAAACTTACCATTCAGATAATCGTAGTTCTACCGTGGTAAATAGTCCTATACCATGCATTGCAGTTCGACCATTTACCAGCCGGAGATTCCATTACCGATCTCGGCATCAATTAGTTGATGAAGCGCCGTTTTTATAACCACGCAGTTTTCTGGTTAGGTAATGCCCGATTCCCACTGAAGGGAAAACAGCGTTCAGCTCACTGCGCGCAGGCGCACTTCTATTGAAAACCGGCTGCTCTCAGCAGAGGGCGCTGCTGAGATAGAAGTTGAAACGCAACCAACATTTTTTTGCTGCCAGTGCCAGCAGAATTGATTCCGTCCAGTTGGAATCAGGCATTAAGAAAGAGCACCACTGCAGCAGAGTGCTGTAGGAAAACGGGGGGTGCCAAAGTGTCGAATTGAGACAACGGGACCTCGCATTTCCTCCATTTCCCCCGTGCAGTCATCCGTCAAGAGCACGTGTTTTCCATCAATTTCCATTCCGATAAGAATTTATCACGTTGCGACCTAAACGCGGCGTCCCATTAAGAAGCCGTATTAAAACATTAAAATGAGCAGTAAATCAAATGAGGCGCGAATATTTTAATCAATTCAGAGGGCACGAAAGCCACCTGTTACCCCCGAACGCATTTGTCAATCTTATTGCGCAAACATTGGGCTGACAAAAATTAATTGCTGCTAATCTACGATATGCAGAGCGACGGTTGGCAAACATTCGGCTGGTTCACACCAACGATTTTGGTACGGCTGAGACATGGGAATCGTCGTCGATAATGATGATCCATGCATTGTGCAGAGTCATTCTTGATTTTAATGAGTTCCGAATGGTATCGAAAACAAGATGTTCGATTGCAAGCATTGATTCCAGAATCATCCCAGATCCATTCTAGTATGAAGCGATTCTTTAATCGCTGATAGCTCTATAGCACAATGTTTTTACCCTTAGTGTAGAACATAGTGCTATCAGCGATTAAAGAATCGTTTCATTCTAGAATGATTCCTAAAGACATACCTGCGATTCGCGATGCACCCGCACATAATATAGCAGCGCATCAAAGAATAGAGCATCACATGATTCCAGGGCACAAACGAGTTTGTCTTTTCTAGAACCATTCTTGATTTTAAAGAGTTCTGAATGGTATCGAAAACAATAAGTCCGATTGCAATCATTGTTTCAAGAATCATTCTAGAATGAAGCGATTACCACACATTTATGTTATGTTCCCACTAACTGACACAGATGGCGCTTATATATATATATATATATATATATATATTCTGCAGCATGGCGCCATGATGGTCGTTCAATAAGTGTAAAATTATTGCATGCTAAACACGAGAAGTCACAATTTCTTAGTATTTAGGACATTCAAACAAGCTCATTTGTCAAAACAGGAATGCCTTTTTAAAGTCCTGAAGTGACAGCGTGACAAATTCGACAAATTTTAAGAATGCATTGTATACAAACGAGCTTCCAATTTTTTTCTTCTTTCAAATTATCTCACTAAATGAGTAACATGACTAAGTATTTTAGAATAACAAAAAAAAAAACATTGACCCTACTTTCCAACTATTCTTCATTACTTTCTTTAAAAAAAAATTGCATGCCCCATTAAATGCTGTCCAACCAACGAGACTGAAATTCTGCTAGCTGGCTGACATTATCATCATCAGAGGGCAAAACGCTTAAAATTCCTTCTCTGATTCATATGCGTTGATAATGCCAGAATTTTTTGCTCCTCTCTTGAAAGTAGACTGACTGGTTATTACATAACTGGGTGAAACTGCACATTTACAACTTCGTACCGTCACCAGCATCAAGGTTGAAGAAGCATCATAATCCAAACACAAAAAAAAACAGCATTACAACCCATTCTGAAGCAGTTCTTTGTATATAATGAGAAAACGAATTAGCACTCATGCATAACGGATTAAAAAAACAAAAGCATGAGATCTTGGGTTTTAACCAGGGCCGTATTAAGTTACGAACAAGTCTATGCATTTTTAACTTAAAGAACAGCGTGGAGCATGGGAGATTCCCGCCATCAGGAAACCAGTCGAACGCTGCATTTCAGACCATGCCATGCTAATCCATGCTCTACGCTGTTATTTGGCATAGCATGGTGAAAGGCATTATCTTAAATGCAGCGTTTTTTCATGCCCCCAAACCGTTCTTACCCTTAGGGTAAAAACAGCGCAGAGCATGGAGCATGGCACATGGCCTTCAAATGCGGCGTTTCAATTGGGCAATCGGGAAACCAATCGAAACGCTGCATTTGAAGACCATGCCATGCTCCATGCTCCATGCTCTGCGCTGTTTTTACCCCTTCAGCTTTTCAGCCCAACGCATACATGGTTAACCCGCTCCTGGTTTTAAACGGTTGATTGCCTTAATTAGAAATTGGTGCAAAATGCCTCAAGATGAAAGTTGCCCGAATTGCACAAAATCTTCTTTAGCACAACCAACCCGCAACTCGATTTAAATGTACATGTACATGTAGGTATCACGAGCTATACCACAGGAAGTTCAATTAAGCGTGGGTTTGCTGCTGAAACCATTATGCAATTAAGAGCTGACGTCTTTCTTCATCTTTTCAAATTGAAGGGCTCTGGAAGACAAACCGATTTTTGAAAGGTTGAAAGCGCGAGGCCAAAACTGGGGCAAATGTCCCAATGGCGCCTAAAACCAGCCATGGCAACAAGAGGTTCATAACAGCTGATCGGCCAAGAACCAAGAAAAACACCAAAAATGCCATTGCCGAATGGCATTGTCTAACGCACTGGTGACATCACCCTATAAAACAAAATGCAACGTTACCATTGTTAATAGGCTTACTAGCTAATGGACATCAGAATGTTTGTGTCATGTACACGTTATACAAAAACTTGTCTATCGAACAATGGATTTTACTAAAATTCCTAATATTTTTTTATATCAATCTAAATTGACAAGGTCCGCGTTACGTGCAGCGTACCCTTGTGGTAGAAAGTTGCAATTTTCCTAGGGGATAGAAACACGATTCTAACACTGAACCACATTAGAAATGAACCTTTAAATAATAATATCTAGCGATCTAAACATGTTACCGAGAAGAAACTTTGGGAGGTTTAAGATAATGGCACGAAATAATTTTGAGAATTTTTTTTCAAAATTTTAAATTAGTATAACTTTTTCAAATATTAATGATGAAGCCATCTCCATTGCATGATACTGCGACCTCCTATCCTCTACAAGTTTTCAATTTTTATTTGCCACTACGTGGCGCTACCTACTCGCGCATGCGCTGTTTTTTAACGCGGACCTTGACCATTCTTTTATTTTATTTAAGATTCCACTAAAAAATAATTTTTCCACTTTATCTGACTTTGTTATTTTTTAAAAACATTTTCCCCATAATAATATCACTCGCATTTCATATGGTCACTTTTACACCGCAATCCAAATTCGATTAGGTTACAGATTTCCCTATGAACAACCTCGAAGGCTAGCCTTTAAACAAACCAGCATCCGTCAGATTAAAATTAATTAGGTGCATATGCCCCGTCACATTACAGCAGTTGTTAATCCAATTAACGAAGAACAGCTCACATTAAGGCAAGACTGAAGAGGCCAAAAGGCAGTTTATGGATAACCCTGGAAGCAAACTTAAAGGCTTCCGCAGATCCTGTAGGCTATAGGGCCAATTCTTCCATTGCAAAATGGAAGCCATGAGGTTGGGTGATAACTTTTAACAGATCCACAGGTGGCATGAGAATTGGGGCCTCTCATAGGTGCGTTACATTTCTGAATCGACTTTGTGTTAGAGGAGGGAGAAAAAAAAAATGCAAAAACCTTGAAATAAAGACAATACCTTGACTTGTTTGTTATTGCCTAGAAATGATCTCATCGCTGTCGAGTATCCGGTCTACAACCTCAGGTAAAAAAAAAATCACGTTTGTTTAACCGTATATTGGAATACAACAAAGGGGCCACCTAATTCAACCAACCAGGTATCAACAGACGTGTTTGGTGGATTTAAGACTAATCTGAAAATCAGTGATTTTTTCAATTATTATCCACTCAAAAGACACACCAAACAAGACCTCAAATTGAAGGGGCACCCATAGGGTCACATCGGTTGAAAAATGGGGAATGTGGAACCAAGGTCCAAAGCATTCCATTGACTAAGTGGATATTTTTGCTTCTTAAATCTCGAGACGTATATACTAAATTCATGAACATTTGAGAGAATTTTCCTGAACCTCCACGGTTAAAACTGCACAAACATTCATGTTGGAATCACACAACTGAACTTTCAAGAGAAGACTAGAAATGTGAAAGCTACAGAAACATTTGTCGAATTTACCTTACTTTTTTTTAAATAAATATTTCCCCTGACAATTCCATGTATTTCCAATTCCAATCTTGGGGAAACTCTTCCAAGACTTGTAGCAAAGTGCTATCAGATTGCTATTGTGCATGCATGCATGCATGCAGCAGTCACTGTCATGCATCCGTGATAGCTGTCCATGCAAACCACAAGTTTGTTTCAAAGCCATGCAACCGATTCAAACAACAAAAAGATAAGTGTTCCCCATCATCTATCATCTGGATATTTTATTTATAAAAAAAACAACTATAAATTGCCAATTGTGTTTGATAGTTTATATACAAACCACAAGTCTGTTTTAAAGCCATGCATCCAATTCAAACACCAGAAAAATAAGTTTTATCATCTATCACAGGATTTTTTATTAAAAAAAAAAACAAATTCCTGTTGCTTGGTTAGCTTTGTTATAAATCGCCAACTGTGTTCAGCCTCAACATGGCAATAGTAATACATCCTTTTTCTTGGCCATTAAGTTCCATTCCTGTTAAATAATGAGAAAAATCGTTTCCAGGGAACTACAACACTGTATCTTGGATGTGAAAGGTTCTCACATATTTGCTGTTTTTTTTTTCATCCTGACTCTCCGGCTTTGGAACCTGGTGTACATGTATATGTATATCTTTTTATCCTTCCATATGCGAACGATCAAACTTCGACAGCCTACCACGCAAAACTTTGAAATAAGATACCATAACCATTTCTAGAACTAGAATAGAATGACCGTTTCAGGGGTACAAGAACGTATATAGTCAGACATGTTGCCAATAGACAAGATACGCATTACAAAACAGCGCATGCGCGAGTAGGTAGCGCCACGTAGTGGCAAATACAAATTGAAAACTTGTAGGGGAGATTAACATTTCACAAAGTTACTATTTTAAAATTTTGAAATTTTGAGGGGTTCTGGACGTGACACTGGCATAGAATCCATTTTTCTTAAGATATGAACGACTCTTTAACTCAGTGCTATCAACCCATTTTTTTCAACTCTGGTGGTTGTCACGAATATCGAGAATAATTCCAGACTTTTTCGAAGTGCTAAAGTATATTACATTTCCAGAATATCCTGGTTCTGCCTTCCATTAAACAAGGGTTTTATTATAACCTTTGCGGACAACCCGCTTTTTCAAGATTTCCCTCAAGGTTGTGCCCTTCAACAGCTATTAGACAGCCGTACGGTAAACCGGCGCCGTTCCATTATGCCACAGTGTTCGAGAAAATAGAAGGAGAATGGGTATATAAAAAAAAGAAAATCCTAATGTTTCGAGGCAGGATTTTGGATTCGAAACATGATTTCCCAAACCTACAAAACCTAGCCCAGAGACAAAAAACGAGAAAAAAAAAAAAAAAAAAAAACAGCAGCATGCAGAGGCGCCATCAGCTCTTGAGTTAAAGGATTCAAGCCTGGAGAACGTAAAACCCAGAACACATAGTGTTATCTTTCAAACACGTCGTTTTAGAGCCCTAATAGATTCAAAAACCCAGTCTTTCAAACAGCAAACACGTGCTGCCGTCCTGCCACATTAAACGAATCCATTCCGAGAAGACAAAAGTTTAGTCTATGCTACAGACTTCCGTCTGGTCACACAGGAATAGACGATATGTTTGAAAATAGCTGATCCTGTTTACACAATTAACCAATTTCAAGTTTTCAGCAACAGCCTGCACAAACTAGGGCCACCATGTTGTTGCTTTGATGCCGAGGGGTCCACGCTTCACTAATGCGCATGTGCAGTACACTAGCGTGATTTATGCCGAGGAAGAGAGGTTAAGAAATGGGACCTCACATCAACAACTAATAATGTGCTAACTTTTTGAACATGCACAACAGGTGTTGAGAACCATCAGTGCAAAAGCAGCATCAATGTGACGTCCGGACCAGAAGCCACCGCAAGTGTGACGTCACTTCCGCCCAACACATCCCATTGAAAATTGTATGGTTCTTCACACTGCGCATGCGTAGCTTGTGAGGTAAGGAAGTAATCAGTGGAGATTGCTTCGTTCACCTTTGCAAAACGAACTGTTTTGGTATTAAAGGCGTTGAGGAATTGGCGGGAAGTGACGTCACTTCCGTCGATGTCCAAAGTTCAACATGGAAGGTTGAATGATTTTATGGGCAAATCCGCACAACCAGACGAGAACGATATACATTTAATATCGCCAGCCAAATCAAGCAACCGAAAATCAGATACGAACACGTTTCCAAGATCTCGTCTAATTAAAATGTCAGCGTTCACGCTGTCTGGTCTGGTTACCGCCCTGGCCAAACAACACGTCCGACTGAAAACGATACAAGAGAAAACACAAACCTTAAACAGGAAACACGCTTGCGGCTTTTAACAAGAATGGATAATTTGAAACACGGGCTGAAATACTAAACTGGTGTTAGCCAATTAAGCTGCGCTGTTTTGCCAATGCGTGGGCGCCCAAAACATGGCGGCGGTAAGGGTCTGAGCAAGATCAGCTGGATCGCTTTTTTTTTTTAAAAACATTTTAATTTCAGTAACTGAAACCTTACTTTTTCGATCGCGTATGTGTGAAATGCAAAAATTCGTTTAGCTTAACACTAAATAGCGCTCGTGCCGTCTCTTAGCAAAACCCGTGACGTCATCGCGCGGCGTTCCATAGCTTGCAATCGTTCTATGTTGATGATATTAAATGCATTTTTTTACACGTAAAATTGCAACTTTTTGTTCGTAATAGTTTCATTTAATTGTACTAAAATTTCATAGATGAAAATGTACCGCGAGAGTGAGTTCCACACAAAATCTCAGATCTCTAGGACGTGCGAAAGTTGTTCAAAACGAAGCTCAAAGAAGTTGAAACAAACAAACAACGAAGAAAAGCTATGTTTATTTGAAGTTAAATAAATTAAAATGGAGCTAATATATGTATTATTCCAAATACAAGTATGCAATAAATAGCAATGAATAGCTGGCGACTAACCTGCATACAGCTAATGATCAAATCTTATAAACAATATTTAGATAAACAGACAGTAGTCAACTGCCAGCTGTCCTGGACATTGTCTAAAACGTGATTGTCACATTGTAATTACCAGCTGAATCAAATTACAATTAAATTAAATTAATTATCACATTATAACACCTATGGCACTACATCTACATGTATATTACCATATAAAAAAAAGTTATCATACTTGTTTGCACCGGTATCTTCGTCATTAAAATTCACAGATTAAAACAGGTTATGCAAATATGCCCGGCACCTTGGAAATAAATTTCTGCCTTGTAGCCAGAAATCGAATTTGATGCATTGTAGGTAATGTACATCACATAGAAAACCAATCCATTTAACTTTCCAGTTTTTAAAACACACTCAATGAAATATGGCAATGTGTCTCAGAACTTCTTGTTGGAGAACAATTTACAATGTTCAGCAAATGATCATTTCAACTTACGATTGCACAAACTACTATTAAATACATTTTCCTCTTTTTACAGCTATTTAAAATTAGGTGTTAAAATGTTAGCAAATATACGTAATATTAGTTTGAAGGGAAAAAATCTATCTGACACTGCTTGCATCTATGGGCATCATGGATATTATTTTCGGATTAAGCAGCGCAAAATCATCATAAAGCAGTTGAAAAACGTAGACAACATCCAGAAAGTATTTTCTGTTGCCCAGTGTTATTTTCAATTTTGGGTCATTCGAATAAAAAAAAAACATGGCAAATGCTAATCTCGCCAGATGTTCAAATATTGCTCTTAAATAAAAGCAGCAATGTTAGGACCTAAGATGTGGGAGAGGAGGATGGCATAACTGCATCATCTCTCCTCGTCATTTTCTTTATGTCCTCTCCCTCCCCTTCTTCCCTATAGCGCATTAGGGCATGCAACAACTGGCTGAATCGACCTCATCAATATTTGACACTAGTTGCTGCTCTCCTCCTCCAGTGCCATTCATGATCATCAAAAACGTGGCATTGAATGGGAACATAAAAGAGAAAATCCAGCATCAGGCGCCTTTGACTACCCACTTTTTAGTAGTATTAATGCTTGCAGAAAGCAAAGAATGGACGCCGATGAAAGGTTTATGCAAGACACGAAAAGCCCCAGAAAATAGAAATAAACACGAAAAAAAAAAATGAGATTTCGGAGTGCCCATCCTTGAAAATCCTCACAGAGATCCCCTTCACGATGGATAGTGATTCATTCTATTCAGGTCACTGACAAAACTGTTCCATCTCAGGTAATTTTTGAAGCCATTGCGGTTGATTATAGGGGATAGCAAGTATATAGTGGTATGGTTACTTTCTGCCATTGCCACGCCACCTAATTAAAAGCAACAATAATTTAAAAAATAGAATTCCTGTTAATATAATCTTGACCACGTGGTTTTCAACCTGATATGAAATAACATTTGCGGTGATGCAAGATTGCCCATCATAATGGTCGTATGATGTTCACGGCTAGCAATTGCATAGATAAGAAGTCCCGATGCTCAAACATGTACCATTCCTACGTCTGCACAGGCCAGACATGGAAGACCTTACAAACAGGAAACCAAAAATGTGCACCGCGACTGTAGCTTCCTGCAAACATCACCATGACAATTGATGAGTCAACAGTTGGAAAAGCGCGGATCACCAGTCGCCATGGCGACAGCTGAAAACTGGCAACTTGTTGGCGACAGATTGGGCAAATATTGGCACGATAATGAAAATCCATGAGGCGAGAAAAAAAATAATAACATAAAACGTACTTCAAGGGCCCTTGGACGGTTCGTGCACGGTCGCATGAGCTATAGTTTGACGTCAACCTTGATATTTATAAACCTAATCTACAGTTTTCATTTCCTATAAAAAAACGCTATTGTAGATGACCCTTCATACTCTGGTTCAACATGGATAACACGAATCCAAGATTTGAATATTTGATTTACATTTTCAATGAATAATTCCTTGGACGCGTTTATTTTACAGGGCCTTTCATCAAAACATGTCAGAAATAAGAAATTTTTTTTGCCAACTTGGGTTTATTTGTGGAATGTTAACTATTGAAACTTGTAGAAATAGTCAGATACAAATCACACCAGTTGATCGTCAATGAAATACACCAGAAGAGATTCTCATATCAGTACCTCACAGTAGGTACATTTTATCTTTTAAAAGCAGTAAGAATTACATCAGAATAGGACTAAAAAGTGTCTTGATTTTAAAATGATTCAATATCCAGAGAGGCAACAAGTCATCTTCATGGAATAAACCATTGGATAAAAATATCAAAATGATTATAATTCCATTCTACAAGAATGGGTAGCAGACGGGTCACTCGAGAAAAACTCCACTTTACTTCTGCACCATCCTTTTTTTGACTAACTGCAGTATTCTGATTTGATCTTGGCCCTCATTATGTAAAATCCTGCTGTCATGTATTGGTTTTATCCGAAGTTCAGTAGTTGATTCCATCCATATCAGTTAGGAAACAATGAAACACTTAAAAGACACTTTTCCCATTAGTCATTTTGAATACTCAGTTCCAATTTGTCTATTATTTCTTAAATAATGCATTTTATCACTTGTGTCTTAAGAATGCTTATAGTGAGACACCCCCGCCCCACTGTGCATTAACAACCTTACCACAGTTGCTGCAATTGTTCAGCTTGACATCGAGCTGCCTGTCAAGTAAACCTAATTGCATACAAATCCCAGGACTTGAGCTCTGTCTCAAGCTGAACAATTTCAGCAACTGTGGTACGGAGTAAAGTACCTACATGTATTGTGATCTGTCACGAAAATTTGACAAGAGACTTATGCCATTTCCAGAACCCCTCCACCATCGTCTTATCAAGTATTTCAGGGACGATCCCTAGCCTCAAGTTCCCAGTCCGCCTGCCGTGCGGAGAGCACCAGAAAGCCGACGACAGCTAAGCAGACAAAGTCGTGCTTTTCATCCAGATTGGCCAAAGCATCGAGCGGTTCGGATAAGCGGGGTCATCGTTTTCCCGGTCAAACCAGGCACAGCATCAATTTGCCAAGTTGATGTCTTCGACATTTCTTCGAAAAAAAGCTTTCGTTTTGACAGGACAACCTCGACAAACATTAAATAGTGAAAGATGCTTACGAAAAAAGGGCCATTCTTTCTCGTGTTGCGAGAGAGGTTTAAAACAACAAAAAATATGACAGCTAGGCTTAAATTGGGTAAGGCTTAAAAACTCACCATGAATTCTGCCGTTGTATTTCCGGGGGTGGAAAAAAAGGCACGTTCAAAAAACCAAAAAGAAGAAACAGGGTCTCCGAGG
Organism: Xestoiulus laeticollis; assembly: GCA_034698905.1. Taxonomy (NCBI): domain Eukaryota; kingdom Metazoa; phylum Arthropoda; class Diplopoda; order Julida; family Julidae; genus Xestoiulus; species Xestoiulus laeticollis. The sequence continues at coordinate 15,123 of JAQGCC010000111.1, read as the reverse complement.
GAGGGAAAGGGCGTTTAAGGACCCCAAAATTCCGAAAGAGAGAGATGTCAAAAAAGCACCAAATGGCCGTCGGAATTCGATTTTTCAAAAATGTATGTTTCTTCTCCTCATTTGCGTTGAGACCGAGATAGGCACGATACGGTTTAGAGCACAAACACAGCTTTGGTGGGGAGAAAAAAAGGCAGCTTTCCAGCGACGTTGAAAAAAATTTTAAAAAATGAGAATCCAACTCCGGATTTCTGAGAAAAAGTTGATCAAAGTGTGGGGGAGAGAGAGAGAGAAAAAAAACTTCAATTATCCGAAATGTCGACGGCGACCCGAGTGTACACGAAGAGGCGAAAAACTGCTCGCGAGAGACAGACACAGAGAATCGAGGGTTTAGGAAACGAAGTGGAAGCGCATTTTCAAACTGTTGCTTCGGAATAAACAAGTGACGAATGAATGGAAAAATGGGGGAGAGAGAGAGAGATTGAAGACGAAGCGAAAAACGCGACTCCCACGACAAGCAAAAGACAAGGCAGAAAGGAAGCGGCGATGAAAATCGGAATTTTAGGTGCAGGAGGGGGAAAAACAAGAGCGCGCTCCGAGTGGCGAGCGGAGCGTTCGATAGCGAGACTGGAAGAACTAAAGCCCAACGGGGGCGGCGAAAGGGGGTGTTCGGAAACGCGACCGGAGCGAGCTCTCCCCCCTTCGACGTCCGCTAGATGGCGTGGAGCGCTCTAGCCTGCACGGGGCTCCGTAGAAAGCCATGTTCTCACATATACGAAAAAGTCATGGAAATAGTCAGGGAAAATTTGATATCAAAAAAATCCCAAGATGTTAGCTAACATAAAAGTGAAGAGATTACAAAATCATCCAGCACTGAATACAAATGGGGAATTCCCCTTTAAATTCTATTCAACATAATTGTGCATAAAATGGTGTTTTAAAACCGCTAATTATTTGAGTTAAAACTTAGATAAACATAGATAGAACGGTAAGGGAAAACTTATTTATTTTGTAGAAGTATTAAAGTAATATTTTGACATTGCCAGTCATTAGCTAACAAAATATAAGAGTCGGCAAAATCAATCAGCTCTGAATCTACTGAAATTGGCAATTTCCCTTTAAATTAGTTTTAACATAATTTTGCATAAATAAAAATCGATATAAAAAATAATGACGACTAAAAAGATAACACGTATACCCTCTAATCATCTTAAATAAAAACTTGTTGTAATTACGAATGAGCTTTAACAGTAGTTTCTTTTTTATTCCATGATGACTTCAAAATAGCCATTTGCAGAACACTAAATCGAGGTCTTAAACAGCAGTTTTGAGTATCACATGGAATAGTCAGGTAAGTTTCACAAAACCAGTTATTAGTTATCACAAAAGTGAGGCGCCCTGAATGTGTATAAATGGGAAATTCCCATTTAAGCTCCTTTTATATAATAAAAATCGACACCTTATTTTATTTTTAAATTAATGACTATATTTAATGACAATAATATTCGCAAACTTTTTACTTAAAAACTTAGTTCTGAGTGAAGGGAACAATAGGCTCCTTCATGCAAGCGCTTTTAAGCCCAAGCCGGCAACACTTATCGCGTAATTAGATGAGCGCATGCGTCGTTCATGCGCACATCTAATTACGCGATAAAGCGTTGCCGTCTTGCGCTCGCGTGAAGGGCGTTCTAAAAAGCTTCCTTAACTAATAAAACAAGCAGTTGTAAAATATATTATCCTATTTTTGAATATTATAAGACTACATAAAAAACCACGCGATGTCTCCCATGACGTAGCAATGCAAACAATCCATTGAAAATGCATTTCATTGCTGAATGCTAATCAATGGTGATTTGCATCGTGTTTCAAGTTAAATCTCCATTCATCCGCGACGGAATTTACATGTAGACCACTGATGCATTCATCATATATCGATTACTGCTTTTGCGTAAAGATTCACTGGGTGGTTTTTCGTGAATCCCATTAGCTCAGTTTGTAAACATGTTAAAAGAGAGTCAACGCAGGAAGGTATCTGATAAGCATTCCAAAGTGCAACGGGCTTTGGGACACTCATCTTTTCAGCTTTGTTTATATATAGATAGATGACATTCCCTACCATCCAACTTGCGGAAGCACCGTCGTGGATTTCCCCACCCCTTTTACATCCAGAAACTCCATTTCCACATGTTGACGTTATTACGGATATGCATGTACTCATTTCCCTGGAGCTACAACCAGGCGGCCATTTTGATTACACATCGAAAAGTCGGTTTTCAAAGGCAAATAAAAGCTCTTGGTAAAAATGTTTGCACATGCACAGCGTGCAAGTCCCGACTTGTTTGTGTCTCAAAAAGCAGTTCCACCCAGGGGAAGCTTGCAAGAATGGCTACCCAATATCAATCGCAATTCAGCACCATGCTGCGACCAACTCTGTAGACAACCTGAAACGTCTGACTCGATGACAAATTGAAAATTATCCATTAGCCATGTTCAAGAATCTCATCTTCATTTGGATAAATTTCTGGGCCAATGAGGCATCCCTGAAATTTGGAATTGATTTGAGCATGGAGTTGATGTTGACCTCCAACATGAGCAATGGATCACGTCCAGAAGTTTCTGGAAGACATGCTTGTAGTTGGCAAAGTAATAATACATTTTAAAAAAACTAAAAGTTTTTGTGGTTATTAAATAATCAATCTTGAATCAAGAATTCCATCATCGTTTTTTTCTGCTTATGCTTGATTCCCACTGGACGGTATCAATTCTGCTGGCAGCATATAAGTGGGTTGTGCTTCAACTTCTATCTCAGCAGCGCCCTCTACTGAGAGCAGTCGGTTTTCAATTGAAATGCGCATGCGCAGATCACTACTTTCCGTCTGTTGACCCAAATAGGGGTTGGTGATAAAGTCTGGCCAGGGGAAGGTAGAGGGTGCACCACAACGGCCCTTTGATCCACTGCTTCTTTGTGAGACAGCCATGTGGCTTAGACCACAACTTGCAACACCTCCAAAAAAAAAGCACTTTGGGACGGTTCCCCGCAGTGCCTTTACGGAACGGTCCTCGCGCACGAATCCTGCCCAAAATGTGCTCAACCGCTCTGGCCCAAGGTTACATCCGCCAGAGAGTGCTCGCCCCATGCAAGGTTAATCCTTGGAGCGCCAGCAAAAAACTGCTGCTGCTGCGTGCTCATGGACAACAAACGCTCTTTGTTTGGATGAAAACAGGGGTGAGAAAAAGAAGGCCGCAGCACGGCGCTGACCCGGGCCCCTTCCCGAAGACCGCCACCGTCTGGCTAGGGCTGGGGATGAGGGTCGAGAGGCTGAGGGGCCCGGCCACCTTCACGTTATACCTCCATACGGTGGCGTACATTTTTTCAGGTTGCATGAAGGGGCTGCAAAGTTTGCAAGTAGCCCTAGGTTTAAAAGCAGGGTTGGAATTTTTTCCACATCCCCCCCCCCCCCCCCTGCCACATAGTATTTTTATGTAATGACTGTAAGGAATTATATAATAATGAATATAGGCAAAAGAATGCAGTGGATGTTATTGTTTGCCTTAACAATACAACATGTATAAGTACATTGTAATTATAAAACACACTAGCCGCATTACCCGGGTTGAACACAATTGACCCTATCCCCTGTCCACAAAATGCCCATTCAATATTAATTCCTTCCCCTGCTGTAATAAAGACACTCCATGTATAAACAATAGAGGGATTGTCAGGTTTCCTTTCATCTTGACGATTTTACCAATGCGCATGCGTGTGGACGTCGTAATTGGATTTGTGTTTGAGGAGAGACTATAATTTCATTACTTTAACGTGATACCACAACGTCTTTTAGGAGCATTACGACTTTTACGGCGCATAACATATTGATGCGCATGCGTGAACGTGTGTTTATCGGTCTCGTTAAGGTAAGTCATTAACGGCGCACATGCTTAATCCTTCTATTAATACTTCACCAGGCAACGCCACCATACTAAATATTGAGCCAACGCCAGTTGATGTACCCATAATGCATCACTTAGAAGAGCTAATTTCTAAAGCGATCATGGACAAAGGGCAACTATTGGGATGGCAACCCCCATTACCCCCCAATGTTATTCCTTAGGCTGTGGAAAGTACTGGTGAAGAATTTGGTATCAATCAGGTGAGTGGATCAAAAGTTTTAGCCGAACAAACTCAGCCACATAATTTTCTTCTTTATAAACATGTAGATTTTTAATTTAATGAAAAAAAATTTTCAACGGCCTTTTTCAGTTCATGGCCCATTAAACTAGGGCTGAAAATGTCGCGGCACACTGGACAAGAGGTTAACTTAACTGATAATGGTTTCATCCACCTCGACGGCTTACACAAACCGTTTTTTTATCTGGTCAAAATAACGAGCAAAGAGCATATATAAAAGGACACAGAAAAAAGGGCTTTGAAATGAGCCAATAAGCCTGCGCCTCATGTTTTAACCAAACTTGGCAATCCCTTTAGAGTTCTCAGTTTGGTCACAGTGGGGAGTGCTTAAGCAGGGTTAGAGTTAAGCTTAACCAGGCTCCCATTGCATAAGTTGGTACTTGGGTTATTATAAAAATAAATACAAAAAAATCACAAGAAAGCATTTTTAACGATCTTTCTTTAAAATGGTGCAACTGCACGAATGTTTGGATTATCATTATATAGTTAAGTGAGGGACAATGTTTTTTATATTGCGGTTATTGAATTGAAAAATCACTATAATAAAAACCAAAATTTTCGAAGGTTATGAAATTCTAAGATAAATCTATATCTAAGCTTTGCAAACTGCATTAATGTCACAGTTGCTTATCGCTGGAAGGTACTGGAACAATGAGCAAAGTTGGACCACCCCATTCTAGAACATGTCCCAATGCCTAGTCCACACCAAGGAAACATTTCCATGAAACTTGAAACTGTTTCAATGGTGTTGCATTGATTTGGACACCTTGTTTCACCAAACATGCTGCACCAGATAGGCATCGAAACATTTCACGTGCAACATTTTTGTCATGAAATGGTTTGAGTTTCGTGTTTCATGAAACTGTTTCTCTGATGTGGACTAGGCATAAAACCATAGTAAGACCAAAGCATAGGAACCAGTATGTTCACTAGAGAAATTCTAGTATCGCCACCTGCTGGTAAAGTAGCAAAATAAAGCAACACGCGCTCTTATTTGAAAATTCTATTCTATTCTATCAAATGGCCACGCATGCGCAGTGCATGCGTAGGTCGAATGTTCCGCTACTTCACCACAATGAAGCGATGCAAGCGCGTTGGCAATAGTATGCTATTTTCGGCCACCCAACCATCAAAAGTGCCGACATGAGTGGAACATACTGGTTCCTATACTGTGCTTGGACCCTAGGTAAAGACCAGAGTCATGGAATGAATTTCACCCCAGCTGAAAAACAGCTTTCACCAGGGATTAAAAATCCATTCCTCAACTGGTGTGAACATTCCGAAACGCCAAAGTGACACAACTCATCAAATCACATTTCGGGAGTCCTGTTATAATTACAGCCATGTCTCCGCATTTTATCGTGGCTGTAATTCTTTAAAAATAGCTTCCAAAACGTGTTGGCATCAACCGCTTTTGTTTGAATCAGTTCGCTTGACAAAACTGTTAACAAACGTCAAACAACGATTCGGGAGGCTTGTAAACAAAACCTGACAAATGTTTACGCATTCCTGCAACTACTAAAATAAAGAGAGCTGGGGTTCTGGTGTGCATTTTATATGCATTTTTTTTTTTTTTCGCCATCCCCTCCCCCTCCCAAAAACCGTGCGAACCAGATGGCGGGAATTGAGAAACAAAAAACAGGCTCGCCTATTTTCCGTGAAAACAGATCAAGCTAGCAACATACTAATTTGGCAACAAGATGGCAGCCCTAGAGGACCCAGCAGAACGCTTTTCTTGCGTAAGTAGATGCGCGCATGACCAGCGCATGCGCATTTCGCGGGAATAGCGTTGCCCGCTTAACAGCGCTTGCGTGAAGAAGCCTATTGAAGGCATCTCAGCTGAGCAATGCTGAATAGACTACAAACATTGCAGCTACTTGCAGAATTTGTTTGCAGTATTTCGAGTACCCCTATAACAACGATTAGAATGTTTTAAAAAAAAACAATTTTAAAACCAATCCTTACAATTACATGTAATGAAAACATGAATCTTATCACACAACATGATGTTTAAACTTTATTGTCTTTGACCTAAGACGTCGAATTGTCGTTCGCTATAAAACATTCAATAGAGAGACAAAGCTGCACGAGCGATTACGATAAATGCGTCATCAAAAGTTGCATCGCCAGTCGCTAATCTACAGTTTATGAAGGCTTTTAGAGGGATTGACCAGGTTTCCTTTAATCTTAACGAGTACGATAAACACTATTACACATGCGTATCAACAAGTTAATATGCTCCTCCAAGACGTTGTGGTATCACGTTAAACTAAAGGATTGGGCGCACCTCCCTTAATGCCACGTCAACTGATTTACCTTAACGAGAACGCATTGGAAAACATACAGTGCTGTCAATGTGGTTAACATTAAGGGAGACGCGCTCAAACCCTCTACTGTCGTATGCCCCCAACCACAATCCCATTAACGTTGCCCTCCACGCATGCGCATTGGCAATAAACAAAAAAAAAGTGCTGCCAATGTCGTCAAGATTAAAGGAAACCTGGTAATCCCTCTAATATCTCGCTATTTAGTAGTGCAAGATTATAAAGAGAGCAGCCGAACCGTTCGTTATACTGAGAGCTAATGCAAGTAGCCCATATAAGTCCCTGCGTTTAACAAAGCGTTTGAATAACGCTATCTTTCCAGATATTACTTAAAATGGGAGGCCCAAACTTATTGTTCGGAGCATACGCTATTTCCACCCACCATTTTGTCACAAAGTTTGGTGATGTGACCCATGAAGTGATGAATAGACCTGGCTTTTGAAACATCAACCTCCCATTTTCGTGCAACAATGAACGGAGTAATCTTGCATAAAGTTTGAAATATAGATATAGAGCTTCTACCAAAAAAATTGATTTTACATCAGCTGTGCCACAGCTCTGGCCAAAGCAAAAGTGAGGACAAGCCACAGAGTAATAGTACATACAGTGGCGCCGCCTGTCAAACCGGCCCCACCCTCGCTCTTTCCCACGTGCAGGGCTCATAAAAATGCGTCGGAAGGCGACAAATTCAGTACCATAAATCCGTAAAACAGGGAGGTCCAGGGAATTTATGGTCCGCATTTATCCCGGGTATTAAGAAAGGGCAGGACAAGGAGGAGAGTGAATTAGAGCAGGATGAGATCGACGCTCCTCACTCTCCAAATATTGCTCCAAGAAATCGATTTTCCATATTTATTTTCTCCTTCTGTTTATCCAACCGCTATTAATAATAAAACCGAAAAATCCAATTTGCCAACGGGAAAACGGTCCCAGCATTTTTCGACCTTTCAACCTTTAGGACCCTCATTTCAAAATGGAATTCAAAATGGATGATTTTCCTGTCAAGAGATGGCGCTGTTACTGCTACTGCAAGAACCAATGACAATTACAGTGCATGTACCACGTGCTCAACTCTTGTCCTGCTGGGGCATGCATTTGCGAACAAATGTAATTTATAGTCTTATTGCAGCCCACACCAAAGCAACATATTTCCATGTAGAATTTGATTTTTAATTCACATTTATGCCAAAATGAAGACAAAATTTACTTTGTTTTTGACGCAGATTCGTAATCTGCAAAACAAAAATTGGGGTCCTCATTTAAATTTTCCAAAAGGGTTCCCTACTCCTTACAGGGAGGTCAGGGATCTTCCAGGACCAGTCCACATGTGCTCCATCATCTTTCACTTAATATGCAGTTTCAAAAATCATGCCTTTTTTTTCATAAAATGCATTTTATTTGCTTATCTGCATCACTATAAAATCTAGCATTTTCTTGTCAGGCCTAGCTGCTTCATACATTGGCTTGCAGAGCATATATAATTCATAATAACAATGGTAACTAACTTTTGAAACTTCATTTTTACAACAACAATTATTAGATTATTCAGAGGGTATTTAGGACTTTTAGGACTTGTTTGCCACCCTGAAATATGGATCCACTGCATGAAACCTGCCACAAATGGCTTGCTACTGTTATTAGTGCATTCATGCAACCTGGTGACGTATGGGGCCTAATGGATAAAATTTTCCAACGCCCATGCCATTGGACAGCAGAAACTAACCCTTTCTGGTTGAATGCTAAATGCATCGTGTGACGACTTGCCAAAGGCTTAAGCCGCTCTAGTGGTCCTGCACACAACTGCACAACAGAATAATCAACGCCAATGGCAAGAATGGAGAATGAATATTCAAGGGCATTTTCCAACCATTTCTCAGTTTGTTATTGTTTTCATACATATTAATAATGCAGCACCGGAAATAGCAGAAATCATGCCATGCAGAAAGACTAGCAGCAGTGATATTTTTCTCCTTTGCTTTCTTTTACATAACATACACTGCATTTCCGTGTTTGACAGTTCTGCATACATGTATTTCCGACACCAGAGGGTACCCTGGTGGTCATGTTGACACAAAGGGGCTAATAACAGAAAAGGACTGGCATATTCAATTGAGCACAAACATTATTGGTGTCTATCCTGCTTGTAATTTAGGGTGGCCATTCCAGATATCTGGGACAGGGTCAAGAGCTGGTCAAAATTAAGGACTTGTTCGACATCTTCCGCCAGGGCAAGACACAGTGGACATTGACTTTTCATGTTATTCCAGAATTTGATTCTGGAACTTATAAGACACTCCTATCAAGGAGATTTTTAGTTTTGCAGATTCCTCTCTGGAAATGAAGCTCTACCAAACCATCTCTCCTTGCATTGACTTGTGGTGTCACACCATCCAATCGCCACGTGCAGACCAAAATAGGACTGCGGTGCCTCCAGGAGGCGCCACAACCGTTGGCTGCTTTGCACCTGGTGGTGACTCATTTTGTCTTTCAAGGTCTGGCGAGGGCAGGAGGAACAAAGACAAAATTGGGAAGGAAACCAAGAACAAACGAAAGCGTCAGATTCTAAAGCGGGTAACTCCCGGCACGATAACGCGGCATTGACGGCCAAAATCCTTGACCATCCCTGGCACGGTTGTCCCTTTCACTAGCAATCGTGGCTTAAAAAAAAAAAAAAAACATCGCCCTCATTCAAGGTCTCGTTGCGAAAATTGCACAACGCCGCCTCACCCTAAACCACACAGATGGCGCCACCACCCAGCCTGAAGCGCCTTGAACGCTTTGAGGCGCCATCTATGGGTGTGGGTCCAGCCCGACCTGCTCTCGCCTACATGTACACTGTAGGTTGACTAGATTCAATATTTAGGACTTTAAAAGATGACATTTTTTTTAATGTAGATTTTAATTTTTAATTCAAATGTCAAAATTTACACGAAATCTACTGAGTTTTTAGCGCAGATTCTTAATCTGCAAAAAAATATTAGCGTCCCTATTTATATGTTTAAAAAGGGCTCATCCCACTTACAGGGGGGGCACCCAATATCTTAATTATTTTGGCTTACAGAGCATATAGCAGTCAGCATAACTGGGGTAACGTCAATTTTTTAAACATTTGTACAACAATTATTCGATTATCCAGAGGGTATTTAGGACTATTTTTGTAGGACTTGTTTGCCACCTTTTGAAATCCATTTCGTGAGAACAGTCACTACTACAAAAACACTTAAGTTTGATTTTGGACGCTATGAAAGTCTCAGTGCATTTCATTATTTACAGGTTTCCAGAACCACACTTTCCTATGACAAAAAAAAAACATAGCAACAGAGTTGATTCCAAGAAGTGGACCATCACCAACCAGCAGCTTTTGATTCGTCAAATGACGTTTCAGTTAGTCGTGACGTCTCGTGTGGTTGTAGCTTTTTTTTTCACTTTAGTTTTTTGCATCCTCACGCCTTAAGAATTTCAATTCACCAAACCCCATTACCTCCCTGACAGATGGCGTGTTGCCGTGTTTTTTTTTGCCAAACACATTGGTAGCATGCACATTCCTGCAAGTTGCTGTTATTTAACATTCCTGAACGTTGCTAATGTCAACATGGAATACTTTGAGGTAACAAATTTGGAACAAATATTTAGCAAACAATTAGCAATCACTTTTTTCCATAAGAGACACTTATCAAGTGCAACAACGGTTTTGACAATCACATTTCATCAAATTTTCTGAAAAATAAAAAGCAACTTGAAAACGTTAAAACCCATTTCGCCAGATCTGCTTTTTTCCCCCAGCTAATTAAGCGGATTAAGCAGAATTAAAACGAAGCACAAAATGCAAATCTGCAACCAGCATCAAGATTCAAATTTATGCATTCGCTATACATGTACTGTTAATTTTTTTTTTTTTTTTTTTTTTTTTGCACATCTTCAACGTCGGATTTTTCCATGGTAAATAAAGCTGACGTCATGTGTTCGTGTGGCACCGAAATTCATTAAAAAAAAGGCCATTTTCAGATTGAATCCACAACCTTTTACACAATGTGAAATGCAAACTACCGTTTAAGAGGCGCTACTGAAATAAATGATTACCTTGATTGGCAAAGTCCGCGTAGTTAATCCGCCATTAGTGAACGCCACCTTCCCACCCAGAACAGGGAAGAGCATAGGGTTTGTAAATGGGAATGGGCCAGGACGTCGCAGAAGAAGGGTGGGAGGCGAGGCCATGAATTAAGGAGTAGCACTGGGCGAAGTTATAACGGGGTTTTAGATTTGGTCCAAATGTACTACGTTAAGCTTACCTGCAAAAACAAACAAACAAAAAATTAGGCATTGAAAAACGTGATAATAGCAGTTATCCTGAATCATCTCAAAATAATATGAATGCTAACCGAAACCTGTAAATAGCGCAAACCATTGTAACCAAAACTTGTGCTATATGCAGGTTCAGCTAAAGTGATGACCATTCACACTGTGTTGACTGAGTTTTCGCTACTTCCAGGGTCATCGCTACAATAGAGGTTCGCTATTCACAGATCTTGAGTTGGTTCCAATAGTTTGTGCTATTCACAGGTTTTGGTGCATCAAAGGGTTCCCGTAGAACCGAATCTTTTAACTTCACTGCCTTTTTCAGTTTTTACAACAATTCTGCCTGATTATTGAAACGAAAATATAGGAAATAGAGGGAATGAGCAGGTTTCCTTTAAGCTTAACGAGAATGATAAACACTATTACGCATGCGCATCAACAAGTTAACCGCCGTAAAAGTCGTTATATGCTCCTCAAAGACGTGGTTGTATCACGTTAAACTAATGAAATTGTCGTCTGTCCTCAACCACAAACCCATTAACGTCGTCCCCACGCATGCGCATTGGCATAAAAACAGTGCTGCAAATGTCGTTAAAATTAAAGGAAACCTGCCAATCCCTCTATTATATCTAACAACGTCTTGTCTTATAAGAAGCTGCTTTATATGATGCACAAATGCACAAAAATCTCCTTCACGCGTGCGTGATGTTCATGCACGCTCATGCGCGCATAATCAGCGCATGCGCACATCTAATTACGCGGAAAAAGCATTGCCGGATTGTGCTTAACAGCGCTCGCGTGAAGGAACCTAATGTTTTACAAATGATTTCATCGTGGCATCACATACAACCTTTGCCATATCTGAATAAAACTCATAACCAATTAAAATTACAGTAGGCCTACTGCTAGAGAATCTTGAGAAAAAAATATTGAAACTATACATCTAGAATTTACACAATATAAAATGAGGTTAGTGGCACTGAGTGCAGATGTGGGGATCGCATAAGGTTAGCCTGGCATTGGCAGACGAGCTGTAACGGAGAGTAAAACAATTGTTCTGCCGATAAAACTTAATATCCTCTGTTATAAATGGCAAACAAAAACAGTTACACGTGTTTAGAGTTAATTCACAATGACACAAGTCACGGCACCTATTCAACCCACTTAGCAGTGATGCGTGCAATGATAACCCAATTTCGTCCCGGCTTATAAGGTTAGTGCAGGTTATGATTAAAGTCGGTTGCACCAATATGGATTTCATGCGGAGTCCATACACCTTTTTTTAGGGGGGGGAAAAATAATGGACACAAGGCCAGCTTCTGTTTATTATTGCAGTTCAACTTCATCGACAATGAGGTTAAACCGAGTAAATTCCCGTTAATGATCACTCATCTGAGGGAGCAACTTTTAACGCGAGTTTGGTGCAACCTACCAATAATAAACTTGCACCAAATATACAATTGTATGGTCTATAGAGTTTTGGGTTCGATTCCCCTCGACAGCACGCACGATGGGATTAATTAGGCAAACAGAGAAAGGATGTGCACGAAATGGGGGCTTATTAAAATCCAATGAAATGACTACAAGTGGTTCATTAAAAGCTTGCGCTACACTGAATTCACTAATCGACGATTACTTGTTCAACTCCATCGCGAAGCAGAATGGGTTTAGGAGCTCAAAGACATTTGAAAAAAAAATATATACATGTATATGAAAAAAGTCATCACACATAATGGAATAGCAGCAGTAGCCTACTATTGCATGAAGGCGATTAATTGCAATGCCAAATTTTGATATCCTTATTAAGGGGCTGTCCATAAATGACGTCACGCGATTTAGGCACACAGTTGTAAATATACATTTGTTAGATGTCACGAAGGCCCAATGCGATATCTCGATTTCATTTATAAATATTAATAAAATAAAAACGCATAGGCTTATCAGGCCCAACGCGCCTAATGGAGGGTTAATAAAGACGTAAGACCGAACTACCACAGTTCCACACAATATTATAGAGGATACAAATGTGGCCCTATAAACCAAACTCATGAAATGGGTGGTCGAAGCATCCAGTGGTTACATTACCCAGAATGCACCATCCACAGGTGGATTGTATATTGTAAAACTAGCATCTCATCCTCTTATCAAAAGTCTTGGATTAGTGTCATTGTTAACGTTTTTGAATGGTCAGATGAAGGTTTAATAGGTTGAGGTTTACACCTCGATAGGCCTACGTCAATGTTTCATAATTTTACAATGATGCACAAAAAAATGGCGGATATACCCTTCATTGGTCCACAAACTTACAATAATCTTACGAGCCATGAACTGGAAACGTATCATGTTGCCAGTTTCATTAACCATGACTTTCGGTAATACAAAAAAAAAAGTTCAAAGTGAAATCCACTGGTCCATCAATTGTTAATGTGCATCCCATTGAGATTCTCGCTCCTATAGTTTTCTAATGGCTAGTGATGCCATTATGCGGAATGCATTACAGTCTCCAATAGCAGTCGTTCAACCTATGAGAAATTGAGCCAAGCATGCCTTGGTTTTTGCGCAAAAACCAAGGTATTTTGAGGAGAAACCAAGGGCGAGAGGGCATGCACCACTCTCCGAAAAACTTCACGTGGCCGTGAAATGGAAATAATTGCACGAAAACACGTCACCTACTCCCGCGGCCACCAGGCGGCACCACCACCTAAAGCTTCTCTTGACATGACAGCTATTAAAAGAGGAAATCGATCGGTGATGATGTCCAGAAATAATCAAATATTAAGGACAAAAGATGGGGCGGTAGCCGAGGACAATGCCATCGCCGCCATGCCATCAATTTCAAAAATTGGTGGCGGCGCTCTCCCTTAAGAATTGTCGGCGGCCATCTTGAAATCGAAATTCACTATTGTTCAAATCGAATGGTGTACTTATTATCACAGAAAATACATGTATGTCGAAAACTTGTGAAATCCAACAACATGGCCTTTTGCATGAATTTTCAAGAACATGCGCAATTCTGGATGAACCTAATTTCTATTTTATGAAATAAAAAGGAGTGTGGTAGCCTAATATTATAAAATGACAACTTACTGAGGTCAGCATTCGAATGTTAACTACTAATCTCTGCAATTCAGTAACCATTGCATTGTAGTTTAAAAAAAAATTACAGGAATTGTTACACACAAACCATTTGTTTTGTAAAATTGTCATGTAAAGTTTACAATAAACTTTACTGACATATTTCCATGAAATGGAATGTAAATATACATAAACAACAAATTTAAACAAATAATAGATAGAATATTTAAGCTAGGTCCTCGTACATTCCTTTTATTCCTAACAGTTTCCAAAGTTAAATTAAAAAATAATTTAGAAAATAAGACTTATTCTGGTATGCAACCCTCTTAGCATCAAAATGTCGGACATTTGGATCCTGCAATATAACCAACTCTTGCACATGGCGTCATTCCAGCGCCACCTACAAACACATAGGTTCCCAAGTTCCCAACATTGCAAAAATAAACATGTTCTTCACAGCTCCAATAAATTCAGCTACAGAAATTCAAATCCAAGATGATTGTTGGAAGGAAAATGATCGAAAATTGATTCAATTTTTTTTCTCCCCCGTAAGGTGCTCGACCACATGCTGTAATATCCATAAAATCAAAAACGGACCTCGGTAGAAAATTGGACAAATGAAATTGGAAGAACACTTGGCTGCGAAAATGAGATTCCACTAAAGATAGGACCAATGGCTTCCATAGGCGGCCATTGACAATCCAATCACGTAGCCCGGGGACATAAAAACAAAAAGCGCTGTCTGCTTTGGGGGGGTCCCAGTCCCCCATTAATACAAAACGGTATCTGGAAATAGCCAAGCTTTCTTGGCAGGAGGGCAAGAGAAATAACATGGAAATTAAAATACGAAGACGGAAACGAAATACGTTCGACCATCATCTTTAAAGCGTCCCATTTTTTCATTTTTTCATTTTTTTTTTCTTCTTTTGGTTAAAAAAAAAACCGCTCAAATAACAATTTTAAATCGCGATACATTTTATGGGGCGGAAAATGTGCTCTTTATCCGCGCACTCAATAAGGATTCCAATAACGGCATTTCCCATTTTCCACTCACCAAGCCATGCTTAGGGGCAAAATATGACGGTCGAAAAACAGCTTCAACATGGCCGCCATAGCAGAACGAGGGCACATTCCTCACATTCTCGCCATTCTGTCGAAAACCTCTAATGCCGTATTCACACTACAACAGAGATTTATGCGCCAACGCCATCCGGTGACAAAAAAGTGAATCACTTTTGCATAAACAATCCA
>JAQGCC010000110.1:0-58428 GCA_034698905.1 Xestoiulus laeticollis | reverse complement strand
TAATGCTCCCTTAATGCTAACCACATTGACAGCACTGTATGTTTTTCCAATGCGTTCTCGTAAAGGTAAATCAGTTGTCGTGGCATTAAGGGAGACGTGCTCAATCCCTCTATTATTTAGTAATAATGGTTGGATAAAATAACAGATCTTATTGGAAAATAATTGCATTTTTTGAAATATATAACTATAAATTTTTGAATATGTTTTAAAAGCTATATTGGAATTAAAATGACTTCGTTCAGTTTGTCTACAACTCTATTAAAAACGTTGTTAAAACTATAGTGTAATAAGTTAAATTAAAAATAAAACTGTTGTAATAAATTGTAGTATAAAATGCGTTAAAAATATTTTTACAATACAGTTTAACATGCACCTAATTTTGCAACTCTATACAAAATGTCGAGTGCAAAATAATATAAAATTAAAAATAATTTTTTGCAATGTTAGAGTGTAGCCTACTGATATATTATCATATTGTTCGCACTATATTGTTAAACATTTTCAATATCTAGTAATGAAGAATTTCTCATAAATCATAAAAACTATTATATTTGTTTTTATAATATATTGCAAAGTATCCCTAAAAATATTTTCACAATAACTTTGAATTTCGGTTTGAAATATTTTTCAAATTAATGAGAACATTATGCGTGTATTGCCCCTGGATTTCCCCCCACGAAAACAAGCATTACATCCGGGTATTGCAAGAAAGCTCTAGAATTCCAGCTTGAAAAAGTTTTGATTTACCAAAGTGCTTTCTTTTAACTTCGTTGAATTATCCAATTGTTTTATGGGTGTAATATGGAAGTTTGCCTTGCGCAAATATCATAAATTCATACTTTAAGAACTATCGTAACTGTATTTTAACTGTGGAGAGGGTCGACTGCAAATGCTTGCTTTTGCACAAAATGTAAACAAGCCATTTGAAAACAGGTCTATAAAAAACCCTACAAAATGGTGTTAAGACCTTCATAATTACGTTTTTTACGCACTAAAGTTAATGACAATTTTTATCAACATGTTAGCCGAGTATATACTTCTTCAAATCGTAATTTATGGTTGTCCCCAACCGAACTAATTCTTAATATGGCTGTTTTTACCCACTTTATTTATAGCCTCTATTTATAGATTTAGTCATTCACGTATACGTTCTGTTGAAAATGGTATACTTTTCTCAGCAAAAAATGTCATATTATGTTGAGTTTTAATTTACAAAAGTTCAAGATTTTTATTAGTACCATATACAAAACTTTGTATGCTTGACTATAAATGCTTTAGACTACTATTTATGAAATGGATGTATATATAATGCTTTGTTAAATAATGCTGAATTTAATGATTAGGAAGACAAAACAAAATTCAATGCAACTTTTTAAAAAAATATAAACAATAGTAATGATATATATTTTTTGAATAGGAAATTGCCAACATGGACACAACTTGATTCAAGTATGATGTTAATAACCAGTGATGATTACAAAATGATCTACTATGCCATGAATAAGGTAAGAAAACATTTAAAATTTGCACGAAATTATTTTTATGTATAGTTTAAGAACTTCTTAATTATACTTTCTTTGCTAAACTTTAAATTATTTAAACATAAAGGATTAATGTTCTGTCCGTCTTTATTATAAATCATTTTGTTAATTTGATCGATACAATTATAGGGTAGATATTTAAGACTTTTATGTTTGACTAAATGGGAAATGAATGCTTGTATGTAAGCAAACATTGCAGCTTTTTGAATAAGGCTCCATGAGCCATTCCCTAATATATCATATGGTAAATTAAGTAAATGGCTATTTTGATGATGCCGTGTAACATGTTGTGAGCGTTTACTTTGCATGTTCAGATCGATTTTGATGGCACGTAAACCTAACCGTTATTTACTGCCCTAATTTTACTCGCGTCTTAGTGGGTCGAGAACAAGCTCGTATCTCATATACACAAATAGCTTTTCCGTGTTTCTGATCTTGCAAATTTTGTCACCATCTTCTGGATCGGGTGCACTAAAGGTTGGCATTTTATGACGGAATGCAGATCAGAGAAAGAACCTTATATACAGTAGATTGAAAAAGTTTTCAATTTCATGAATTATTTCTTGATATTGGCATAAGAAATACAGGGTGTCTGCATGTCCAGTAATACAGAGTGCCCAGGGATGTCCAAGAATGTTGTGCTATAAATCAATGGAATTATACTTGTCAACTCTACAGCAAAACATGTGTTTCCTTAATAACAATAATGTGGTGTGAAAAAGTCGTCTTTCGTTATACCCTTATTTTTATTACCATTTCTCATAAAAATGCTGGATCACCTGTTTTTATTTGGATTATTTATGGTTCGGGTGTTTTCATCTGTAGAGAAGCACACGTTCCTTCAGATACTGTTTTTTTGAATCAATGTGTAAACATTGTAAAAATGAACTGAACTCTTGCATAAACATTCAGGTTGTTTTGGCATTGCTGCGTAACTGGCGCCATTTTTAATGGCAAGATAAGACTTTTTACACTATTTTCATTGTGCTTAAAATGTGTAAAACAGTAGCACATGCACCAAATGGCACATCTCAATACTCTATTGTTACACTTGGCATACGTGTAGTATATACATGGATATGTTTATGTACCACTTATTTGGGAAATGGCATTGGGGATTATCGCATACAGTTTATCAGACCTTGCAAAACCAAAATGTAACTTTTGAATCTAAACTATTGAACTTTGATTTTTTGTTAAAGATACAGTTTTTCATTAAGGAAACCTGTTTTTGAAATGCAAGATATCATAATTTAAACGTAGCAAATACAAACTTATCCTTTCAAATGATAAATGGATAAAGAATGATGATAATAAGAAAGTTGAATAAATACATGGAAAGTAGAATACTAATTTTAAAACTGAGAATATTTTTAAAAAATTTAAGAAAGTTGAATATTAATCATAAAACGGCAAATTAAAAAAAAACTGAAAACATGTTTTCAAAGATGTAACTGTTATATCCACCATAAAAATTCATAGATATTTGAGAATAGCATATCTATGAAATTACTCATATTTATATGCAATTTTTAAATGTTTGTATTATTTTTGTAAATTTATTTCTGTCGGTGTCATAATTTCCAGAGATATACATTACTTAGCGGATTATCCGAGAAATGTTTATTTCCCAACCATTCCGGATGGAGAAGGGATTCTATAAATGGAGAAAAATTGTTTGTCGTATAGTATATGCAGTATAGAATTACTTGAGCTATGCTAATATATGAATAGCAAAAATACATGAGGGGATGAAAAAAAAAAGAATTTGGCACGGTATTATGAAAGCTGAATTCCTTGTGCATTAGGCCTACACTTTGAAACCTCTGAAGAATGTGGTACATCCCCCATGTTGTCCATGTTGCAACAGCGGTTTGACCCTCCCCCCTCACCCCGTAAACGCCTTGTTTTCGGTTTTGTTTTTCGTATTTTTGGTACCCTGTGTATGATGAGGGTATATATTGGACGATGGGTTCTGGTGCTTGGTGGTCTTGTACTACATATCGAAGTTCCTCCTCGCCATAACTCACTTACCTGCTCACCTCACTCTGGCATTTGGCCGATTTTACGATTAGGGTTGCGAACCCACCGGGGAATCCACGGCTTTTAGACTTTCAATTTTTTAGCTCCATCACGATGTTTTGCTACCTTAACAATTTATTTTTTTTATTTTTTGTAATTTACATTTTTTTTTTTATTTTGGAGAAAAAACTTTGGCGCGGTTTGTTTCCTCCACTTCTTTATCCTGTAAAATTTAAAACACAAAACAATGAAAAACTCGAAATTTTGAAAATTTCAGTATATACACACTACAAACGTTGGGTTAAAATTCAACCCAATATTGAGTGCTATATACATTGGGTTGAATTTAAGTGTATAACAGCCAAATGTTGAGTTAGTCTCACTCAACGTTGGGTAACCGTTATTAACACAGGTGACCCAACGTTGGGTAACTTTAACCCAACATTTGGTTGTTACACTTAAATTCAACCCAATGTTGGTATATGTCCATATAGCACTCAATATTGGGTTGAATTTTAACCTAACGTTTCTAGTGTGTAATAACATTTTTAATTAAAACACACATAACTAAAACGTGAAGGCATATCGTAATATATTTCTTTAAGCATCTTATATTTATGAGCATTTTTTTAAATGCAAAAATTACCCATTTCTACACGAAATATGAAATACACCCTTCCTACTTTCCCATCTGTGTCCAAATTTACGTTTCTTGTTTATAATGGAAAGACATAAAATAAATCATATAGAGCTTCGAAAGTTATTAAATAAAAGCCAGAAATGGGTTTCAAGAAGAGTGCTATACTAGGGCGCTTGTTTGTTAAAGAACTAGTGCATACTATATATATAAAATTAGTTTTTTATAGGTGATATAGTTTAAACCCTTCCTCTCCTTTGTTTTTCCAGATGTTTTGGCTCTTACCTGCATGTGCATGTTTGCTCGGTTCCAGGTGCAATTTATACACAAAAATTCCTATAAGTTACATGTAGTCCACAATTTCAAATTGTATTCGGGTCAAATATACAGATATGCGTTGTTTGAAAATAAAAACTTTGCTATTGGGGATTCGAATTTAAATCTGTACTGATTATGTAACTGTAAAAGCAATTTTGGTTTACTATACAAGTTCACTGCTAGATATACATACATGTATGAGATAACTCATGGGGGCATGTGTTAGTCCTGGTTATTACACAATGGCATACTGTAATCGTAAAAGGTAGTAAATGACGTGCCTTAGGGGTTAAAAGTTCTGCAGTTGTGCTTTAGGAATTTATAAACATGTACCCCTTGCATTTAGGGGTACCTAATTGCCTTCCTTGCCTATAAGGAAGTAGCATTTTCACCTACATGTCTGTATACAAATCTAGAAATCGTTTGTCTATTATTTTATACCTATTCCAATTGTATACCAAGTGGAACACATGTTATACGTAACATATATGGTGTTAATCATGCTGTGCAAGCTCACCATTTTTGCATACAATTATGATTTAATATTTCACATTTTCATGAGTACCCAAATGACATTTAGATATCTACTGTATATTAATAAGTTGAAAATTGACATGCATGAATACAGTGTATAGACTTTTTTCTAATATTCAAATTTTAAGTACATATATAAGACTTTCATGTATAAACACTATGTAAGCATTGATTGTGTTTAAATTTGCATGTAATGTACATATTTTTTTTAAATTGATAGTTTTAAGCATGTTTAATAAGATCAATTAATGAAAGGATAAATTACTACTTTTTCGCTATACACTATACCATGTTATTAAAGGGGTTTGCGTATTCTTCCAACCGCCTTAAAAAGGTCAAAGGTCGACCTCAGACGCGGTGCACGTGAATGTAAGCCACGTGGCAGTGTGTGTATACACATACGTGTATAATGTTCGTCGTTAATTTTGAGCACTTTTTGAGGATTTGATTTCCATCTGCTTATATCCCCATCTCTAAGCAATTTTGATAGTGCGATGACGTCACCGCTCCGTTGAGTTTGGTCGTTAAGATTTCATGGAAACAGCTGAATCGGAGAGTAAATAAATTCGTTTGCCTTTTAATAAACAGTTCCCTAAAAGTTTATGGCAATGGCCTTTTATATGAATGGGGAGTTGGTGTTCAAAAGCGCTTGCCCTGCCTAAGTTTAAGTGCGCTATAAGACACATATGTGTGCCATATAGGCGATTACCATTTAACATTGACACACAAGGGTTCGTAAAAAAAGGTAATCACCAGTAAAAAATCGTGTTTATTCTTAGTAGCTATGGGGTTGTAAAATGGGATTCTCGTAATACGAGTTTGCGGTTGGAAATCTTATTTGTTTAAAGGTACATAAAATAGTCGTTTTATGCAATAATCGCGTAACAAGTGTTTCATAAAACTTGGGGACGTAAAACAGCCCTAGAAAATGAAAACGGTGGTGACATCTGGTGACGATATACATGCCAATTTTTCCATCTGTATACGCTTAGCAACCCTTCGAATTTCAAGCTTTTTCACATTTGTTAATAATCTTTACCTTGAATCTTTGATTTCGACCTTGTTACATTTGTTTCACTGTGTGAGCTAATTAAAGAAACAAGGCAGCTGGGAATATATATTTTCCACAAGCTTAAGCATGCGTGGAAATGCGAGGTTACCTGCAATTATTAGTATCCTATACATATGAATATTTTCACCCAGGTAATATTGACCATTTGTGCTGCCTTGCTAAAATAACATTTTTGTGCAGGTGACCTAAAACATGTTTTTCAAATAAAGCTTGAATGGGATACTATATTCAGTCGTAAGACAAATTTTAAGTGTCTTTATTAAGGCATTGTTATTCATAAAAGGTCTTGAATAAAATTGCGACTTGTAGACTAAGACTAAAACTATATAAAAGTTGTCTTAGTCTTAATACAGGTTTAAATAACAGGTTATAAGGAGGCATTAGACTTGCTTTATTAATTCTTATTTGTTTTTAATCTTGTTTAAAATCATACGTGCTGTTTAAACAAAATCTGGGATTGATTTTTATTTGGATCCATCAGTTATAAGACAATTTTAAGACCAAGATACTTTCAATAAGATATAAGGTCAATACACTTTAAAGCTATAAAAGACACCTTGTGACATAAGACGATTATTTTTGTTGTCAAAACATGCATGTGGTGCTAATTTAAAGCATGTTTTCAATATAGTGTATATTCAAGTCATATTTTAAAATAGATTTGCGATTCATATGTCACTGTTGTATCAAATAATGTTGTATTGTCCAAGAATCTGTTGAGCCATCTGAAAACCTGCTTATTCGGTAGAATAATGTAACATTGGTTTATGCAGCCGTTTAATCAACTTGTACAAATACATGATCTATATACAGATTTTCTGTAATGCCAGTTGGGGATGGGTTGGGCAGAAAAATGATTACCTAACCTCCCATGCACCCAGGCACTTTGCACGTAATTCTATTGAATTGTTATTTCACGCTTTGATTGGTATTGGTGGGCGTTTTCATTGTAGCATATGGCACTATCCATATTTTTGCATGTGGCAAACCAAGTTTACATATAATCTTATGTCCAGATGGAATTAAAACGTGTTGTGTTAACAGCGGGAGATTCCCCTCCTATAACTTATGTCTTGTATAGTAACTTTGGTAGAGGTTTGTCATTTCACCTAAAGTGCAATATAATATCCTGTAAATCTGTAGACTGTTTGGGTGGCATTCTGCACGTAGACATGTTCGAGTACAATAACATTTGTTCTTTAAAAATTCCTCAGAAAACAAAAATATATGTGACATTGTCTGATAACTGGACGCCATTTTGATTAATTACATTAAACAATATTTACAATCAAACAGCCAATATTGGGTCAACTAGGCTAAGGATTTGAAATAGATGTCTGCATGGTAAAATACTCTATATATAGTGGTTTTATCCAATAAATGAGATTGACTTTGGCTCTTGAGATTTTGCCACAAAAGAATTTTGGTCCTGTGTGATGTTTATGACTACTAACAGATGATTCCTTTTATTCCTGTTGCAATTAATGACACTATTTAGTGACGTTAAAATGAATTGGTTTCCAAAGTGACCTTTGGTCATCAAACGGCTATCAGCTGTTAACAGGCGCATGGTAAGGACCGCTCAAGGGATAGCATTATTCTATATATCACTGCATGATAGTGTGTATAAACAACAAAATAGCAAAAACGCTGTACAAAACTGTAGCATTTTTGAAAAAAATACCGTGAGAATGTTGGACGACACGTAATTTTCCATACACCCAATTCAGTTTTTATTACATTATTTTGAGCACGGTATATTTAGAAAATTAAACAATTTTTTTACACATATTTATATCAAAACCCCTTAAATATAACATAAATATAGTTCATTTTTCTCATAAATTTATTGAAGGTGAAAGGTAGATATCGACATGTAGTATTGCTTTATTTTTAGTGAATGCATAAATTATATACTTATACTGTGGAAATATTTTTTTAATTTTTAAATTACTGAGAAAAATACAGAAAAAAACACTTGCTTTTTTATACAGGGGAATTTTTATCAACTTTTGTTCCTGAATCTGCATGAGGTGAAATCCATATATAAAAGCAAAAAAAAAAAAATGTTGAAGTGTGTGAATTAAAATAACAAAATTTACACGATTTTAGACTATTTTCTACAGCATTTCCTGTATGCCACTGAGACATGCTTTTCATGAGATTACATAAGATGCTTAACCGGTTAACCGCTATCAATTGCCCAAGAAGTTCATCTTTAACTCTTGAGTTCAGTGCAGTAAAATTAGATTCGGTTGATCATATACTTAATTAAACCAAAGTTATTCCTCCATTAGGGCATAGACCTCGCCCTGTTGTAATTTTTCTCGTTTAACCGAAATAGTTTGGAGGTCTCGTTGAAAAGGTGAAAGATTAGCCTTATAGCCTTGTAGTTAATGCTTTTGCATTGTGCACAATTACTTTGAAAATATTCGGTCCATGTGCATGCGCTCCGTTTAATTTCCATTAATTTGCTCACAATTTCTCCTCTTCAAAATGCGAGGCAAGGTTCCCTCTGTCAGGCGTTGTTATTTGAGACTCTAAGTTTGACCTTAAATCTTCATATTCCATTACGAGTGTTTAATGATACAGTAGTTCGTTGACTTTAATGCAAAATCAATATTGGTTTATTAGGTTACTTTTGGCTGAAATTTAACGCACGTCTAAAGGCATGCTTTTTTTTTTTCGGTATCTCGGACTGAATGGGTCACATGGGGCTTGAGCACTACCCCATAATATCTGAAACGATCTTGAATAAAACTGTAAGTTTCCCTCGTTCTCGTTTTATTGTATTGGTCCGAAATCGGCTGTTTAGTTGACATGCGGTTAACCTTGGCAATTTGGCAAAGGCGACTTAATGACTAATTAGCATGACCATAACGATGATTACTTTACTATCTTGTAAATTGGAAAACTTGTATCGCTGCAGTTGTAAAATTGGGTGGTTAAGTCGTAAACTTGGGTTTTCTTTCAGAAACATTAAACACATCAAACACATTGAACTTGAAAAAAATACCTGATTTTTTAGTTATAACGATACCTAATTTTCCAAATTATAACATGTAATGCACGGTGTTAGAATGGGGTTCTCATCGATTTGGAAAACCTGGAATAGTTAGGAAAATTCGATAGACCTGGAACATGCAGTCATTGAAATTAGATTGACCTAGGCCAGTGAAAAGTCATGAAATGTACGGTGACTGTAAAGTCATGTAATGCTCGGTATTACAACATAATGGGGTTCTCATAGATCTGAAAGCCTGGAATTGTCAGTGAAATTTGATAGGCTTGGAACAGGCAGGGAAATTAGATTGGCTTGGAAAAGTCGGGGAAATTTGATTGACCCCGGTCAGTGAAAAGTCAATGTAATGCTCGGTATTACAAACAGAACGGGGTTCTCATAGATCTGAAAGCCTGGAATTGTCAGGGAAATTCGATAGCCCTGGATCAGTCAGTGAAAAGTGATTTATTTTGTAAGTCAGACAAATTTTTCAAATTTAACGTAAATATATAAATTGGTTTTCATATATCCATTTAAGTCACAAAAGTGAATAAGATGGTAAAAACAGCCAGCACTTCATTCTAAAGGGAATTCCCCTTTTTCCCTTTCTATAGGGAAAACCAGTTAAAAGTCAGAGAAGTTGAAAATATATTCCTACGGATGCCCTGTATAAAATGCATGCTGTATTTGGATAACCTTTAATAATAATCTTATAAGTACTATAATCCTTATTTTAAGACCTGATCATAATTTGTTTAATCTTCCACTCCCTGAATCGAAAAATGGTGCAACCCCAGCGTCATTAATATTTAGTGCTCGTCGAGATATTAATCATTCCTATTATATATTTTTTTGAAATCTTGATAACCGCCCCCTTAATCAGCATATATACCTTTAATGTGTTTTTTTGTAAATTTCGGGGGTGATATCGTGGGGGGAGAGGGGGGCGATAAAGATAGCGGTTGTTCACATATAAAAATCTAATTGTAAATTCCCATTTATTATAATGGACATTTAGTAAATAGCTTTCGTATGCAAGTATTATAAGCTAAAGGCAAATGGATCAATAAAGAAGGCATGAAAGAGCCTTAATATAATGAAGTTCGGCTTTTATGCGATGGGGAACGAATTTTTCTTAAATATTAGCCCAATTGGGAATTGTGATGTAAATAATCAAAAAACTGATGCCTGTCTTTTCTCTCTCATTCTTATGAGCATCCCCTTAATTCATGACTCAACGTACACGAATTCACTGAATGCTTATTTAAATCGATTTTTATTATCTTCAATTCGCGAATTTATAGCTTGTAAGCAAATCCCACCGACTTGGCGTTTAATCTTACGTCACATAATAAAAGCACCACGAATTTGTTTTAATGATTGCACATATATAGGGGTCGTTCAAAACCAAAACAAGGGGGGTTTCGCACAATGGAGTATATGAAATGAAAACATGTTTTGGAAAGCATATATACATGTTTCATACAAATTGGTGGGGCTATTACATGAAACATGTGACGAGTGCACACAAAAAATCCACTTATTTAGTATACTATAGTGCGTCCCCTATAAATGAATATTTCTGTTTTGTATGGCAAGTATATGCAGTGATTCAAGGCATACAAGTTTAAATGTTTTTAAGCATTTTAACATTCAATTTATAACACTTGGACTTAAACAGATTAGTCCACTAACTATAGTAAACAAATAAACAATTTTTTTTACAATGTCTTTAAAATATGGGGGAGGCCATTACACGAGTAAATATTGTAATTGTGTGCATGTATTTACACGTAAACTAACAGGAGCATGCAACTTTGTTTTTTTTTCCACACCAATATGCATGTGTTTCATATATTGACACGTGATTTGGATATAATTAGTTTCGTATAGTTGCCAATAACTATATTAACTGTTATACTATCCAACTTATAATTATTTTTTTTAAAAATGTAGCAAGGCTGATGCCTTGAAGCAGCATCATAGCTTGCTTTTACTAAAATTAAAGCGATGGTGGCTTGAAGCCACTATAAAACTAATACTTGCATAATATAACATGTTATACTTTTAGTGAAATTAAGGTTGATGGTGGTTCTTAATTTCAAACTTCAATTGGGTCTCCTTCTGAGCCAAATGATTAATAAGGTCCTGCCCTATTGGAAAAATATACTGGACCAGTATTCCATAACCTAGTCTCATACTGGACCCTATGGAAAAAAAGTACATTGTCCAGTATGATACTGTGTTATGGGAAGAATAATATAAAGCTTATGCAACAAAGCCATAAAAACACAGTACAAGTTTCAAATTATAGCCAGTCCCTTATGTCGTTCTCTGAATGGTGGCAACGGTGACCAACTGTGGTCAAAATATGTGTGATCAAATATTGCAGAGGTCACTTTTAACAGGTTTTATTGTATCTATAAAAATTTGAAACAACAACCCTACTTTCCCACGTTTTCTAATGCAGTATAATAGTGACACATGTAGTGCTTAGTTCATACATGTATATATCTGGTCAACAACTTTTCAGAAAGAGATCAAAGTTTTACCTATCCTCAATTTAGCCTCTGATAATTTTTCAAATAGCTGCAGGTATTTGTTTTCTCATCCCCTCAAGTGCATGACGTAAGTTATTTTTTTTTCTCAAACTTTCCCTGTTCTTCATGGACGGTTGGATGAGTTGTTTAAGTGACAATTTTTTTGTATACCTCGCACACGATATACAGTATAATGACTTTTGGCTTTCTTTCACATTTTTCAATTTTACGCAAAGGTAACTTTAATGATTTTCTTGCCATCTTTTCTGGGCACAAACTTAATAGCCGCCGGTTGTTACACCAAACCAACTTTCCACCATTTTTTCCATTTTCTTAAACTTTCGCATAATTCATTAGGCGTTTTTAATGAGACACTTTGAATTATGTGACAGCAGCTCCGTTTTCATGATACTCTTGAAGTGTATATCTCATAAACCCCTCCCTTTTACATTTTTCCTTTTCATTCCCTCAAGATATACACGTTTTGCACACTTTCGAGAAAATAACTTTACCCTATAGCTCGCATCACCGTCATTAATATAATAAATACAAGATGTGCTTATTTCCCTTAATTAAGTCGCTGTCGTATAGCAAATTTGGAGAAAATTTGTTTCCCAAACTTAGATTTGGTAGTTTTGTGGGTGGCAAAACTATATAAGTGATGTTTTAAACTCATGTTTAAACGCATTGTCCTGAATGCGTTGCCATATCACATATATCCATACCACTATCTTGATGTCATTGATAATTGATAAATGCTGCCATTATTTAATTGTTTGAAATATGATGATAAACTATACCTGGTATATTTCGAATTAAAGTATTTTATAAAAATGTATACGAGTATGTATCTGTTTTTATAGGGATATTGGTTGGTTTCAATTTGCATTCGGCGGTTATGCATTAAGGGAAAATCCCTCGGGTTTCACATTTCCTTATATTTTATTCCCTGAACGGTAGACAGGTATATAGGCTGCAAATGCTAGATGCATATATATCTTCTGGTCGATCGATAAAATCGATTATAATTTTATTTTGTTTAAAGGAGATACACCCATATACGATTGCACATTGCAACTTGTTTTAAATAGGTCATAATTATGATTTCAGTATGCTCAATGCGATTAACATAGAGTATAACACTGGCGTGACGTCAATAAATTAAGATCGTATCAGCAGATCGATATAGAAAATTATAATAAAAAAGACAACTTGCAAGTTTCTCATTTTTCTTGAAGTATATATAAAAACCTTGGCCAAAATGGGAAGCTTAAGTTTATAAATTTTGAGACATGGTTATGTATACCATAGCATTTTATAGGTATTTTACAATAAAAGTGTACAAAATTAGTTTATTTGCAACATCGTATATCGTTGCAAGTATATATATCAAATTTCAATACTTGTTTCATTGTGACCGGATCGTTTTCATAATATATTTTCATTGTCAATTGATGAAAGTTTTCCTATATGCACGTATTCCTTAAAATTTACATTATTTTTCATAAGTCTTTGTTTTCATGATAAAACATAACTTTTTTGTACCATTAATATTTTATGATATTTATTTCATTATCGTTAAATTGCATTTGTTCATATAAATTTAAATGCTTATGAAAACATCAGCTGAAATTCCTCCAAATAAACAATGAGGAAAGATTCTTATCCTAACCAGTATACGAAAGCTTTCCATCATTAATTCCATTGATTTTCAATTCCATGTTCGAACCTGTCACAGGTTACTAATATAACTCATAGACACAACGCTATATAGCATACTGTTTCCTAACCAAGTATATACTGTTTGAAAACGCACTTGTCAATCCTAACCAGATTTATATTGGACATTTACTTTGAAATATCCTAACCACGCAAAATTTCACTAAGATTTGCTAACATTTCATCTCCAGACTCCATTGCAAAATGAAATTGTCAATCCTAACCAAGTTTGAACATTATTTGCAATGCTTTTCAAAACCAGCCTGCAAGACATGGCAAGCAATGCCATAACGTGCAGTTATCCTAACCAATATAAACTGAATCCAAAGTTTCACTAAAATTTCAAACTCCATTACAAACGTAATGCAAAGGTAAATTGTCAATCCTATAACCATGCAGGCTAGGCATGAACATAGAATTTGAAATGTTTTTTAAATTCAGCTTGCAAGACATGGCAAGCAATGCCATATAACGTGCAGTTATCCTAACCAATATATACTGAACCAAACATTTCAAACTCCATTACAAACGTAATGCAAAGGTAAATATTGTCAATCCTAACCATGCAGGTTAGGCATGGACATTCTGCCTGCAAGACATGGCAAGCAATGTTATATGGAGTATCATTTCCTAACCAGGTATACAAGTGTCGGAAGTTGACGTCCCGCGAGACTTGGATGCACGTGCTGCCTCGCTAAGCCTAACCAGGCAGGCATTGCAAAAAATGCAGCAGTTGCAGGGGAGTAGTGTTTCAAGCTCCGTGTAAAAATCCTTTGTGAAGCGTTTTGCGTGCTCGCCGCGTTTTAATATATATAGGGTATAGAGCGGCGGCGTTCCGTTCTAACTAGAACTAGTTAAGAGTGGAGCGGAAGTGGGTGTCTCGTGGCGGGGATGACCGTTTCCGCCTCGCTTTTCTATTTGATGTCGCTGGGGGGCGTTTCGTCAATGTTCTCCGTTTTCGATCCCACCTTCATTTAATGCCGCTACGAAGCTCTGGTCGGGACTATTGTTGAAATGGGTGCCGTATACTAACGCCTATGACGCTCTATACTCCTTGTACTGGTGTGTTACTCTAAGTCAACCCTTTCACCGCCGATGTCGCCACGCGCCTGGCCTGCATTACAACTCGATGACCATACTGCCATTTTCTACTAAAAATCTGCATGGCGCATGCCTAGACTGCGAATTCTCGGTAAATTTCCTATAAATTTTTCCTCATTTTTTTCACTTTTTTTTAACGTTTTTGCATTCTCACCTAATGATGGGAAATTAAAATCTGCGACACTTTTCCCTCATTGCTATTCCAACGAGAAATCAGATTTTTTTTTGGAGCACCCAAGTCTAGTTTAGGCATGATATAACTCAACAAGTGTTTTTGAGTTTTGAAAATGTTGTGTTTTTGAAAGCTGTGAATCAAGAAGTATTAAAAGTTTTCTCCATATTCGGATAATAAACTTTTTCGAAATTGACATTTTTCTTGTAAAACTTGTTAACAAGTAAGAAAAAAGTCAAATTAATTGTTAAGTATAAGATTCCAAATCCGAAATTCGGTAAAAAAAAGTACTTTTCCAGATGAAAGTACACGTTTTTAAAAAAAAATTATTTGATAGCCTGAATTCCTGTTTATTGATGCAGACAAATTTCGATTTGTAGTAAAAAAAAGTTGAATTTTTGGAGATAACATTTTCCCAAGAATACCTAAAACTAGAAAATACGTTCCTGAGATTCCGATTCAAACTTTTTGCAAAGAAGAACAATTTTGTTCATAAACTATACTGGACGCTATAACGTTACAAGATTTCAGTTTTCACAAAACTTTTTTCATCCCCCCTGCAAAACCACTATATCCAAAATTCCTCGTGATCACCACATCAAGGAGTGGGTTTTTCAACCAAAACCAAAACTATAAGCTTACAGAACTTTCAAATCCCACATCACGTGAACGAAAAAGCAAAGAGGAAGATCGGATTTTGGAGACTCCCTGTATGCCATATAGCAAACCTCCACATGTTCGTCCAATTACAAAGCCTTTTAGCTGTGGGCCATTGGCACTAGCAGCTCACTTGTTGCAACGCTAACGTCGCGTAAGCAACTTTCTCCGAACTTTTCCTTCGTTTCCACGCTTTTTTTAGTGTCGCGACTTTATTAGTGCCAGCTTACAAGTGGACATCATTTTTCCAAATATTCGGTTAACGTTGGGGCCCATTTGTGGAATCGTCTTGTTTTATATATGGGATAACGTTCGGCGATTCAGCCGCGAGCCGCATCCGCACGTTTCCAATGCCGCGAAATGCTACTCTCCAGCCGCCAGCCGCCAGCTGATCTTCTACTCTCGTGCTATACTCTCGTATCCTCATCGCTTTTTCTAGCACTGGTATTTTTGAAAACAATCGATTTTTCGTTCGTTTCGCGCCCTGAATTCGCCATTTTCTGTGGATATGTGTTCTCCTAGTGCGTTTTCGCGTTCGGAAACTAAGACTGGTTTAAAGAAAAATTCCGAGACCTTCGCTTTGGATTTCGTAGTATCGTAGTATAGAGAGAAAAGCAAAAAAAAAAAAAAAAAATCAGCAATATTTGGAATATTACAGTCGTAAAACACGTTTTATAGAGGGGCATAGACTGTGTTTTGGGTAGGGGCGCGAAAGGCACAGCTCATCGGCATTATAATTTATTCTTTAGGGGAGCCTTCAGCCATTGGCTGTTGAGTGGCGATAGGCGTGGTCCCATTGGCTGACGTTGTTTACCGAGACAGACAGCCGATATTTTGTGACTATTATTGTAAGGCTCCATTTGGTACGAGGTATAAAAGATTCGGTTTTACTGTTGCTAACAAATATGGTGTAAAATGAGTTCAAATTTTATAGACAGTATGTTGCCCAAGTATCAGTCGGAGGCCGGAGCTGGAGCGGTGGTAGGTTACAATCCCCACCAGCCACGGATGTACCCTTACGTGAGTGTGCCCCACCAGACGAGCGGCACCCCCACCGGCTGTCCGCCCTACTGCTCAAACCCAGAAATCGCCAAATCTTGCCGTTTTTCCAACGAAACCAGTTCGGACACTGCGGCCAACTATTCACTCAACCTACAAAACTGTTCGTCCACTCCCAGCATGGTGTCACCGTCACAGTTCTACCACCACCCGGGATCGGACGCCAATTCCTTAAACCCGTGTTCACAAACTCCGGCCAGTACTGCCCCCGATATTCCACGCTACCCCTGGATGTCCATTACCGGTGAGTTACACATATATATCGAGCATAGTGCCAATTCTTAATAGTGTTGTTTCAATGGCTCTTTTACCCCTCCATATTATACGCCTTATGTCAGGTTCAACTTTGACCCCCTCCCCACCCCAGGGCGTGTTGCGTCTGTTTGATGAGCACCTTTATTTGTCTCACGTGATCTAATTCTTCTCCTCCCACACATATACGACATTAAATCATTCCTGAATTTGGGAAATAAAGATTTTATATAGCTTTGTCAGGTTTTGCTTTCACTTCTGCCCCCCTCCACTTCACCCACAGCACTGTATATTTGGTGCTATGTGTATAACTTCCCATCAGATTTACAATTACTATAAATCACAATGCTAGTCTTCACTTGTATCTTCACTTAAATTTTGAAAGTGTATATAGTGCAGGGTTTGGCATATTAGTTTCCCCATATTTCTATAAATATCGAAAATACGTTTGTAAAACATTCAATTCCATGCCTAGCTAATTTGGGCTATGTCAACTTTGACCCTGTTTGTAAAACCCTGCTTAGGTCGTTGGGTGATAATGTAACCATTTTTTTATATTCAATACCACCGTTATCTAGCCTTCCATCACAATGCTGAAATGGTGCAGATTTGATATAGCTGTGATATCACCTGTTTCAACTTTGACCTC
Organism: Xestoiulus laeticollis; assembly: GCA_034698905.1. Classification (NCBI taxonomy): domain Eukaryota; kingdom Metazoa; phylum Arthropoda; class Diplopoda; order Julida; family Julidae; genus Xestoiulus; species Xestoiulus laeticollis. The sequence goes on along the minus strand of JAQGCC010000110.1, from coordinate 41,154 downwards.
ATGTTTAGGTCTCCATTCTGACACCCCTTGATATAAGTCGTGACGTTATTCTTAACTTTGATATAAATTTGGGTTTGTTTCAGACGTATCAATTCGTGGCCTATAGCTTTCAACTTTGACCTTTTTTTTTGGCACCGAAAGTTCTGTTTCGGTTACATAGTTGGGTACACCTTCACACAGCGTGTCGCAAAAGCACGTGTTTCTGTTATTGTCCTGTTTCTTTACCCCTCCCAGAATCCCTCTCTTCGCATTCCACCCTATAGCCATTACCCTTACCCCCACTACCAGGCAATTATTCCCCCTTTGCTTTATAGGGAACGTAAAATAGTAGGCTATACCCCCATATAAAACCAACGCTTTAGATAATAAAAGACTAACCCTGGCATTTCCTTTGGTTTTACATATACAGAAACTGCCAACAACTTTCATTAAAAATTTGCACAATTTTGGAAATTTTTTGGAAAGTTTTACAGTATTTAATATGAAATATAAGGAGGATGACACCTCTTTTTTGATTTTGTGATAAGGAGACGATATTGTTAAGGATTGGTTAATGACCATTGCTTGCATGGTTATAAAATCTGATAATAAATATTCGATCATCTTTATGGGTATTTTAAAGTGAATATGTGAAATTATTCTATAGAGGGAGGGGATAACACGTGTTCCACGACCACGTGATCACAGACTGCTGTTTAGTATCAATGCCTCATTTGAATATATGTAAATGATCGTCTTGGGAAAAATGGGACGTTCGTCCATGTTTTCAAAATATGGGGTTTGGGGGAGGAAAGGGAAGATCCCTTTTAAATATTTTTCGGAGATTAAAAGCACGTAATGGAAAGGTCGTAATGGGGATTAGATTACAGGCTGTTAAAATGCTAATTATTACCTATAGCTTTAAAGTTCCACCCTTAATGAGCCCAAGAATGGGTCACGTGTTGAGCGACGGTGGGGGAGGGGGTATCCCGTGTTTGCGACACATGCGCTCTTTCTACCTCATAATTTCCGCCATTTTGACTTGGGTTTTAACCACTCTAATGCCAGCTCTTGAAGGCCTGCAGTGTTAGTTTTTATTGACATGCCACTATACAGTTTCCCGTATATTTATGAGGGGCCCTTTGTTTGTGCCCTCCCCCACCTTCACTCAAAAATACACCTAACACAACAGCACACCTATAAAATTCAATTAAACCACGTAGGCCTATACTAAATCATGCTAAAATATAATTATAAGCTTGACATTTTTTATATTTAAATTTGCTTCAATTCAACATGTTAATCTTGATTTATCTGTGGTAATTAGACGTATAATAAACAGTAGAATAATTATTGATCACAACGATTAAATTAAATTTGATACAATTGAACGATAATGAAGCCCCCAACAAAATCTCATTTTATTATTATAGTAATTGCATGGTACAATTCATGCACATCCTTATTAAAAATGGAAACACTGCATTTTCCTTATAAATCCAATTCCATACATGTAGTCTTTAAAAAACTGATATAATTTAAGTTGATATGTTAGCAGTTTAACAATGTTATAATAATGTGATTAATATATGTAATTTAAATTTAATTAATACCTTAATTATGATTGTAAATGCACGTGTGTATTCGCCTATTTCTGGCTTAATTGTTGCATTTATACATCGAATCGACTGTAATTGTGCTATATTTAATGTGTAGTTAAGCTATCTCTAATTATCGTAATTAATTTTTAGTTAGTAATATCAGTTTATAACAATTGCAATGCGTGAAGAACAATATAAGATTTTTTCTCCCATGCTTATTTTAAAATTCTATACCAAAAATGATGAGTCTTAAAAATTATAACCTCGCATTTCCACCTGCTACAGCTGGGTAATGTTACACGAAAAAGGGGATATGAGTCATCTATGCTAATTTGGTCTCATTATGGACGAGTATTTTTGACCCTGTCTATCATTATTATTATATATTATGCATGGATCCAGCCTGCGTTTCTCCTCCTCTCATAGACCCTGCTATTAAAGCGCAATTTCCAGGGAGAATTAAGCGAATATTTAGCAGCATCAGGCGTGAAAATATGCAAATATAATCTATTTCCCTAGATATGGATTTGCAGTTAAAAACTGCTGCAGGAGGCGTTTGTATCTTAATATTTATACCAACATTTTTTTATAGAGAATCAATCGGGCCCCCGTGCACATAGATTTATTGGCATGCACCTTGTAACATATATATGCAAAAGGCCTGTTTTTTTAAAGGTATTAATAATGTTTGCATGCCTACATAACGACACAATAACAATTATTTCATTTGCATGGGAACTGTGCGCCCATAAATGTTGTCAGTGAAAAATTTCACGCTCGTTCGCAGTATTGTTGTTGCGTAAATGGCCCCCGAAATTATCATTATCATTATTATATATCTAAACAAAACATTATTGTAAACGGTTAATGGTATTCCCTGGCGGATTGCTACACATAACCCTTATATACTTTTAGATGCGTTTTCCAGATAGCAAAACATGCTATTAAATTCCTATCAAACCTAGGCCTATTGATGTAATAAAAGTTTATTTTTATAGACCCTTTTCTCGGTGCATAGCTATGGCCTATTACCATTGAATGTTTTGGATTTTATTAGGCCTACATAATGCAATATTGGATTATTATGAACTGTTAAATATAATTCTGAGCATCCGCAATTTCGCCATTGACAAGTGTTCGGACCTCTGGTCTTGGGCGCTGTGGTATGGACCTTTGTCATATATGTATACGAAATGGCCAGTTTGTTTTGATTGACATTTTCATGTATATTTACATTTATGATTTATATTCTTAATTTTATAGTGTATAGACATGGAGAGAAATGTTATAAAAACTGTCCAACTTTATATTAAAAATTGTTTGCATGCAAGCTATAATATTAAGCTGGCAAAATATACGATTAAAGTATAAATAATTAAATGAAAATCGTGATTTTAGTCATGCATGGGGATACAACAATAAAAAAATATAAATAAGTCTGTAAGTTATAATGAAAAGTAAACCAATATATTGCATATTATGCTTTAGTATAAAAAATACAATTGAGGCAAATTGTTCAACAATGTATACATGTTATATAAAATACAATTTTTTATATCCAAACCGCATCTTCAAGATCACTATTTTAATGTAAAAAGCATATAGGCTGCCCACGAATCAGAAGTGCCCAATCTATAGAGGTGCCCACCAAGGGAGTGTGGTGGCACCAGTGCACCGTGTATTATGCCCCTTGTAAATAAATATATGCCGTACTAAAAATTGTCTTTATGAGTCGTAAACTAAACCAATTTAAACAGCGGGAAGTGCGAAAGGACAGGTGCATGGGGTTCACTTCATTCACCCATAGACACGTATACGTCACAATTTTTAAGGCATTTTTTGAGCGTTTTTTTTGGGACTTGCAAAGGTTCCTCACCTCGCATTTTTTCGCACCCCTAAACGCTTAGTCATTTTTGTCAACATGCAATATCCCCATATACAATTTGCCCATTGCATTCATGCCATGCCAATGCCATGGGTGCATGTGTTGGGAGCATGCACCAAGCGCTGTTAAATTTAATCGACCGTTAAAACCATAGTCTTATATACCGTTGTAAAAATTGCCGACCTTTGCGGTTTTTTTATAGATGCCCCAGTCCGGAAGTGAGGGGGCGAACGTTTTGTGTCCTGGTCATGTGATCATTGACCAGCAGGGTAATGTTCGAACGGGGGCCTTCTTACAAGTTCATTTTAGTCCTTTACCTTGGCCTACAGCCACTTCCCAAAATGATTATTGCCTCGTAATATTATATTACTCTGCTTTTATCTTTATGGCGACCATTTGAATTTTTAGGGGTATTCTCCCTTTCCCCTTTGAGTCTGGTTTACAAATCTGCTGGCAATTTGGACTTGGAGATGCCATAGTGACGACTTTTAACTTATAAATCACATGTATACCATTCACAATACGTATACAACATTTCGTATTCTGTAACATAACGGTATACTGGTTTTAAGCTGTTAATTAAGACGTATATAGATTTTAACTTCCCATTTAGATATATGGAGGCAATGAAAATATAAGAGGGTATGGAATGCATCCAAATTACTGTATAATTTTATTATTTTCTATTATTACCTCTTTATTTTCACCTCGGTTTGTGCGATAACGTGTTAATAAATATAGTTTTATATGGTCGATTAACCTGCATTGAAATAATGTTTTTATTTATTTTAGTTATTTTGAACAAATTATATATCATACAATTTGCTACATTGATGCCATGGGAATTCTTGCTATTTACCTCCATGCTTAATGCTGTCAATCAAAATACTACTATAGAGCCAAATATGGACCATAATTATTATAAATTATAATTTAATATTAATGCTTTCTAATCAATATCTTATGATCACATTGGTTTTGAAATTTTTCTTGGCTTTATATATGTGAAAACAATTTTTTGTGTACATTTATGCATGTTATGAATTTATTTAGCCTAGATATGTATTGTATATCTAGGCTAATTTAATAATGCAAGTGTTGATAAAAAACAGGGAGGTATAATTTCTCTGGGTTTTTTTAACAGGGAAATGTGGAATTGCACTAAAATGTATACATGTATAATCGTCAGTTAACCTAATTTGCCAAAAATGTAATAAAAAGTATACATTTAATCGACTATTTTCCAAGACGTCACCAACCATGCATTAGTTGAAATGTTTAACCCACCACAATTTTTTTTTAGGGTGCAATGACATATTATTTTTTTTTTTTACATTTTTGCTATTTTTAACCCAACCTTTGTATAATGGACGCTAAAAAGCATTAAAAAAGGTTTTTATGGGTGCGTATCACTTAACAAGGATTTAGCTTATTGGTATCAATTCTTATTGAATTTTTATTTTATGGGCAAAAATTAATGAAGTACAGCAATTATTATACGTTACGTATATATAGCATGCATAAAGAGTCCATTATTTTGAATGACCGTGATTTTAGGTCTGTATAATAGTGGCTTATCAAGTGCACTAATTTTCATTTATGGACTGTTTTCAGCTTATAAAACGGTTTTATCATTCCCATATATTTGTTGGGCAATCCCGCTGTTTTATTGAGTAGTTTTATATAAGATTCCGTTGGCTGCTTTAAAAGCATACAGCCGCCATTTTGCATTTTTGCTTGCTTTCGTATAAGCCTACGCGTTATCGTGTTTGCATTTAAAATATTGGATTTAATATATAAAGTCCATGCAAATGCACGGTTGGATAAAATTAATCGGATATATTTGAATTTTACCTTAATTGCAACTCAACCAGCAGGTATACGAGTGATAAATTCGGGTGTTTATATGCATTGTATACGGCGCTTCTTCTTCGTCTTGCATGCTTTTAATGGACGCCATCTTATATTTTCATGATTTTTAAATGCATGCTTGGAGGCTGGGATTCAGTGAGTTAGTTATTATGTTTATGCATGACTTTGTGACTTTTGACAAATCAAGAGAATTATAGTGATGCGTATTCGATGCATGTAAAATAGTACAAATGTATTTTGATTAATAAGAGCGCGGTTAGATTTAATTGGATTATAAATGAAGCATATAGCTATGCTTTAAAGTTTTTCAAATTATTTTATTAAGGTGCATTTTTTATATTTAAAATTTAAGAACTATAGCTAGCTGTTAGACACGATTTTAATTACATTAATTTAGTATAATATATAGTGTATACATATCGAAATTAGCAGTATATATATGAAGTTAAATTTTTTTCTAATTAAAAAATGAGTTATGCAAGCAATATACATGTTAAGCGACTCATTGTTATATTAAATTGATTTTCTAATTTAAAAAAAGTTAAGTTATATATACACAGTGTGGTTTTTCAACGTTTTATATATCCTTTTATAAAAATACATATATAAACATAAAAAATGCATGTACACTTTTAAGGATTTTAAGCGTTTTTCAAAAAAATTCAATTAATGTAATCTGTCCAAATTTGATATTCTCGGGATCGTATATTAATTAATTATTATTTCTTGAACTCTTATCTGCATGCTTATAATTTCGTTCACACCGTAAATCTAGGGCTAAAGATAGGCCTATACCAGGTAAATGTGACCCATTCTAAGAGAATCGAAAATAATCCAAAATATGCTTCTTTTACAATAAACTATATGATCAACCGCTTTCATGATTTTTATTTTAATTGCATCCAATTAATTTATAATATATATATTACCAGTATCCTATACACCGCGTAAAATAAATAGGCCTATATACGCTACTAATTTCGTTAAGACCTTTATCGATATGCGTTTTCTGCATGTGTTATAGCTAATATTCTTATAATTTCCTATGCAAAATATATTATATGAAGTAATCCGAAAATCACTGCAGGTTTTCAAATTTTTAAATAGATGTTAGAATTAAAAACTAAGACACATTTCGCTCCTCGAAGCTGTGGCGTTAGGCCTATTTTTCAAACTTGAAATTTGGGTTTTCCAAAATAGGTTTAGGTACAAAAGGAGGGTATAAGGGACAACGGGGACCTCATGGGTTCCGCGTCCATTTTTAGCTTTTTACTATATACCGTTATCCTAACTGTTTTGTTTTCGAAGAATTCAAATACCGTATAGTCGAACCGTTATTTAGGCCTATTTACGAAGGCAAAAGCCCTTAGGGTAAATAGCGTTGTTTTTTAACAGGACTGGACATGGGTCATAAAAAGATAGACGAGAGTAAACCCCTATACACACGATCGAATAATGTGCTCGTTTTCATTGATTTTATGGCCGGTTATCATCATTGGTCATTAGGACTTTAAAGTATATGGCGTCCACTAAAATCGCCCACCTTGCCGTATACAGGGTGCCAATGAGGTCGCGTTTGGGCGAAAAATACATGGTCTATATATATCTGCTCGGGCAGGACATGCCATGCTTGGATAATTTCGCGATGACGTCATAACCTGTGAAATTTCTCCCCAGAACACTATATAGTTTGCACCACTCTCACTTAAAATTTCAAGTCGTCTATTCTAAAAGCAGCAGTTTGTATTTGTCATATTGCCAGGCCATATTTATCTAACCTTGGTATATTCCGATTAATATCGGATCCCCCTGCCTCATATTTTAACCAAGGACTAATTTCGCTTATTTAGGCCAATAATAATGGATTTGATATTAAATTAGAACATCACATCAGGACTTTTAATTATTTCAATTGGCCTGGATTTTATGCGAACAATGTATACATGGTGATTTTAATACACAAGTCATAAGACTGATTCACCTATACCTCGTTTTTCTTTGTATATTTCTTACCATATCATTTCACATCAATAGGCCTATAATCTTTAACATCATCACGTGTTTTTTTATATTAAAGTATACATTTTTCTATAGTTTTCAAAACGGTTTTTTTATATGCTTAAATTTTGATATGCTTAACATATACTAGTATGATACAACTTTAACTCACATTTCATCTCTGCTACATGTTTATAACAATTACTGCATGTTAAAACATTTTCAGATCAGATGTATACATGCAGCTTATATGTAAATGCACATATATTTAAATTATATATAATTTAAATATATCCACGTTTTATTGTACACGAAAATTGTACATGTTTTTAAACAAAGTTACGACTTTATAAAAACGACATTTATTAACCAAAATATATACTCTTATCTAAATCGTTAATATAATGTTGACCCGGTATGAATTTAAAAAAAGGATTATTTTAAAACGCGCAGCACGATTATAATTTCGATTGTGCGTTCATTATTTTTAATTTAAACCATGTAAACAGTTTTACAAATTCACAAAATAGTGCTTTCTCCCTGAAAATCGGGTCACTTTTTTATGCACCCTTATTTTATGCTGGTGAGGTGTATAGCTAACCAAAAAAAATTTCCAGTTCAATAAATTTCATGCGTCACATTAACCCTCAATTTTTTTCCTTTTTTTTTGCACCGTGCAAATTTTTATTATATTTTTATGTCGTTCGCGTCAAAAAACCACTTTTTCCAAAACAAAAAAAATTGCAAGATGGCGGTTGCCGATGACGTCATGCATCGGCCATTTTGTCGCGCCTTGATACACTAAAAGGCGGTTTCGCTCCTTCGCCTCTTCCTACACCCAAGTGGACCACTCACAGCCATTGGCTAGAACGCTCCACCTAATAGGCGTTGCTGTTAATGGCCTCTGACGTCATTACCCTCTTGCCTGCTGCAAGAGCGCCTCCTGTCGTCCGCTTTTTTTCCCTCCATTTCGGGGCCACGAAACGAGTCTTATAAATTACGTTAGCGAACCTTTTTAGGCACGCATTTTTAGCATTTTTCACGCTTTTCCATCCCCGTCCTATACCGAGAGCGCCGTAACATGCTGCCCCCTGGCGTCATTATTTTCACTACCCCCCTCCTTTCCTTCTTCTTTTTAATCGCGTAATAATACCAGGAGCTGGAAAATAGTGCAAATGAGAAAAGTAGGGCCCCCATTGCGCATTCGCCGACGTACAGCGCCACCTGGCGGCCTCTTTACCAAGCTGCTATACTAGTTTTACTATTTTCTCTCTATAGACGCCATTGCTGCGGTCCGCTATACGAGTAAACGTTGTTCACCTTGCGCCATTCCCGTCCAATATAAATGTATTGTACGGATGGTAATGGCGGTGTGATGCTGGGTTCAGACGAGGTTTACTGTAATAATAATCCTGCTAATAATATCGATCGGCTTCGTCTCTTCTTCTTCTTGCCTTTCTTCCCATCCTTTGCACTCTTTCTATTTGGGACCCAAGGAGGACGAAGTATAGAGCCGCTCCACACTGCTCAAATTAAAGGATATTTTTTTGTTAACACCTTGTTAACTAACGAACGGAATTAACGCATTTTTGGCTTAAAAACGCAACCGGCTATGTCCCAACCTTATGCCACTGCGGCATCCTTCGTACTGCCAACCATACAACAGGCATTCGCAAATGCGGCACCGTTGGGTAAGCATTTGCCTGCTTTCCTTTAACCCCCCCCCCCCCCCACCCCATCCCACCTACTACCCCCTCACTATACCAACACCCCTCCCAACCCCTATACCATTCGTTTCGTTTTATGTGCCTTACTTTATTCTCTCTCTCTCTCTCTTGCCCATACCCTCTCACGGTTTATATATGGGGGTAAAAATTGCATGCTTTTCGAGTTTGCCATTTTATCCCCTTCCCCCCTCCCTCTTATTTTTACTATTGTCTTCTCGTGTCTGTGGATGCTTTTTTGTAGTCTTATATATATATATATAGGGTCGTCCATCTTGACCAGCTTGTCCACTATGACAAGTTTGCGTTTTTCTGTTCGTTCACATATAGTGTTATATTTTTGAATTTCCGATGTTTGATAAATGTAGTGTGCATCCTTTTTATTGCCAACGGAATGGAAATGAAACAAAAGATGGAAAAATTAAAGTGATAGCGGGAATTGAACCCGGGTTTATTACGCATTTAACGTCAGGCTTTGTCACGGCTATTTTCTGGCATGCATTGATGACAATTTGAAATTTTACTACAATTAATTTTAATTAAGATAGTTTGAGTATTATAAATTATAAATTTGGTTTTAGTATTTTTTGTGGATTTTTTTTCAGTTTTTTAATTATTTGTAATTTGTTTTTAATTGCATCACTAAATATATAGAGGCTTTAGCTTCAATATGGTAATTTCATTTCAGGTTTGGAATTATAAAAAGATAATGATTCTGAGATTTAAAATTATAACAAATTTTACTTATAATTTATTTTACTTGATAATCTTAGTCACGATTTTTATGGTTAATCCCTGAAAATCTTTATATATTTATATTTTAAATATTCAGTTTTCCATCCACATTTTCTCTATATATATATAGAAATCATTTTTTTTAAATGAAGATCTCTATACTTATATTATTTATGCATGCAATTTGAAATATATATTGTGAACCAGATCAAATGTTAAATGCGTATAGCTTGTATGTAGATGGCATGTAGACCAATCTGAAGATGCCATTTGGCGTCATACTACCCACGTGACCGTCGTCACGTTTTCGCGCCAATTCTCGTATAAAAAAAGCGTACCAAATGCTCGAATAGATGCGATTTAGCTCATCGCACTGGCATTTTTGGCACTTTTGTTACTTTAGCCAGCATGAAAAACATTAGAAACACTTTGTAGTGTATGGAAGAACACTTGAGACATATATACAACATGTAAAACGGTTCATTGACGCCTAATCGTGTATATAAGTATATAGTATCACTCTGTTGCAATTTGTACTATAGATAAATAGAAATCTATATATATGAATTTTCATGACCGAAATATGCATGTGGTGTAGAAATGGTTGGTGTAATTAAAATGTGCATGTTTTATATTTACATGCACGTACATTTTGCATGTATATATACAATATTAAGCACTATAGTAAGCACTATAGCTGTAGTACAGTTTATTGTAATATATCGTAATTAGTATACTGTGTTGTAATATAACACTAGTCTTATTACAATAATATGTATCTTAATAAAACCAGTACAGTGGTAATGTGTTGCAGGTACTATAGTCCAATGTAACGCATTACCACTAAAGCAAGACCTGTTCAATAATTTACTTTATAGTGTAGGAATCTGTTAAATAAATTTAATGAAAGATACATTGAATAGAATGTTACTTAATTTGTAACAAATTAGTGACATGTTATTTGGCAATCTTTTATGCACATAGCAAAATTGGAATAATACTATAGATATTAAAATTTTGAATAATGCTTAAATGTTTTAGTTCGTCATCTTGTCGCCAGAGTGCGCCACTGGGTCCATGGGCTGCATGGTGACCTTAAGTGACCCCACGTGACAAAAAACCTGTATGACAAAACCTGCATTCCCCTCTGCATTACTCATCCCCCTTCTGTTTGACAGCTGCTGGATGATAGTTGCTCTCTTCCATTACTAGGTGTCGCTTGCAAATCCGTTTCTTATCTAATGGGACTAATTCACGAGTTCACACTAAATTGTTAAATTGTGAATTGACACGTATATTTGGAGTTTTGTTTGGTTTTCCTGTTCATCTTATGGTCATCTTTCAAAGAGGGGCTAAGAGGGACTGGAATGATTTTAAACGGCGATGCCGCTCAACTTCTTTGAAATGTCGTTAAATGTGATCCATCTGGTCACTTTCATTCTGACCTTCCCAAACTTCCGAAATGTTATCCAGTTCCTGTCATAATTTTGCCGAATTATTGATCTTTATCGACACTACCGAGGTGTTAGAAATGAATATAGACTGGTGATGACTGCTTGTCTCAATGGTCTCGTATAGAAAAAGGCACTTTTGTATACATGGATATGACGTTCAAAATGTCACAAGAACAAATTGAAAAAAACTTATGTAATAATATACACTCTAAGAAAAAAGTTGTCACAATTTGTATCATGAAATTACCTTATGGTTTTTCAGAATTTATAATGGTATTTCAAGTTACCAAATAATATTTTTATTAAAAAAAAGTATTCTTTGCTAAATACCTTTAAATATAGATTCTATACTTTTCTATAACTTTAAACGGCATTATAAATTCTGAAAACCCTATGATTTGCAGAACATCTATTGTGACAATTGTTTTCTGGGTGTAAAGGGCATTATACGTGTGAATCATTTTCTGATATACTATAGGTTGCACTATTGTATACATGTATTTTGTTGATAGAATATCGCATATACATTTATAAAAAATAGCCTACCACTGGAACGTGTATTAAACTGAACATTTTAAACTTATGCTATACTATATCAACATGTATACATTAACATCATCATTAAGAATCATATGGGAACGTACAAATTGTATATAATCATACATTGTATATACTTTGATTTGAATGTTTGAATACATGTACTTACATTACCATCATTTATATTATACATCATCATGTGGGAACGTGTTTTAATTCTACTTCATTCATAAAAATTCTCTGCAGTGACCCCATCCCCCCCATCTATACAATGACCGAATATGGTCACTTTTTGGGTGGTCACCTTCTGCAGTTGGGTTATACTGTAAATGCATACAAAACCGATTATACAGTGCATTGTTCAGCGTTTAGAAACTACAGGTACATGTATATAACTGAGGAATTTTTGCTCTTATATAGTGAACTGGACCGTCTCAAGCAATTTTCAAATTATTTTCCTACTTTCAAAAAACCATTACTTTGATTTCGTTTTTACGGTCGTATGATCGTGCCACTATTATAGACGAATTGCGAGATACTTATTTGACGTTCGGAAAACGTTGCTAAGTTTGATATATTGAAGGAAACTGGGATTTAGGATATTGCTTACTCAGCTTTTGGGGGGAATATAGTGTGGATTCTGCAGCACTGTCCCTTCCTCTGATGGGAATATACATTTTTTTTCTGCTTACGTAACCCCCCCTCTCTCCCTTTCAAAGTACTTAAAATATAGCATGGATTGACTTTAGGGATATTGGAGAAAATGGCGTCTTGAGATAATTTGGTCCATCCTATTTTACCATAAAAAATCCTCCCCCCAAAGTCGTCCAGGCGTTTCTACGAAAAAAAAAAAACAAAAAAAAAAAACGTTCACCCCGGATGAAGTGATAGAAAAAAAAAGCCTCGAATGTTGAAAATTGGTGAGATGCCATCTTAAATCACTCGCCACTGTTATTTTGTTGGTCATGAGGGAATCTTATTTTGTGATGCTGTGCAGGGGGCGCGCCAATCGGATCACTTTGCTCTCATGCTGAGGTAAGATGATGTTACCCTGCCTGCCATCTATCATTTTGGCTGTACTTTTTAGGAAGGGGAGGGGAATGTTCATGAAATATACCGAGGAGCCTGCCATACGGATATGGAATCCATGATAAATGACGTTTTGGGGAATTTTCTCAAATGGGTTTTTTTTGGTAGCTGAAATCTTATTTGTTGCCCAAAAATGCCAAGGTGTTCTTTTGGGGAGGTTAATAAATTTCACCTTGGGGTTGAAACTATAACCTGAATATTTTGTATAAAATTAAGAAAATATGGTTTTAACAAAACTTCCAGTTTAGCCATATTTCAGTTTCAGTCCCATGGATTTCCAGTATAAGGATATATTTAAAAACATTAGGAATCGAGATTTTACAAACATTGAAAGTTAAATTAAGCATATATATGGTTGAGTTTAAGCCTCAATACATTTTAAGAAAATGCATCAGTTATTAGATGGATTTCTATAGGTCAATTTAAAAAAAAAAATAAGAATTGAGGCGAGATTTTACAAACATTAGAAAGTTGTTCAGCATTGTACCAAAATGAATTTCCAACATTGCCCATTTAAAAAAAAAATTATATAAAGTATAAGGCGAGATTTCACAAATTATAGAAAGTTGTTCCAGTTTATAGTCAATTTTGAGTTTGTCCCATGAATTTCCAGAATAGTTTCAGTATATTTAAAACAATTAAGCATGGAGGTGAGATTTTACAAACAATATAAGTTAATGTTTTAGTATATATATAAGTATATATTTGAGTTTCATCCCCAAAATGAATTTTCAGATAATGGTCAATTATAAAATGCATTTAGTTATTGATGCATTTTCTGTATTAATGAAACAAAAACGTGTCCTTATATTTTCGAAAAAAAATATTTTTGCCATTCAGAATTCAGAAATATAACCAAGCTTTTATGTCATACGAGTTGTGCATGGGAACATACTTTTTTCACATGCATCATCACAAAAAAATTACAAAAATGTATGGCATATTGCACTATACTTTGCTGGCCTTATACAGAAAATCAAATGGGTGCTTTGAGTATTACCCCTCCCATATTTGTTTTGTTCGCTTGGATTTAATTTATTCATATATATATGTAGACCATTAAACGAGATATCAGGGCTTCGAAAATCAATATATCCAGGTACTTAAATTTCTTCAGGGTTTCCTTGTGAAAGCATCATTCCTTAACAACACTTTAAAATTATATAATGATTTTTTTTCCCTTCACCTATAACTATTTCTGTGCACAATGCCAGTTTCCATAAATCACCGCTTTAATTTAAGCAGTATTTTAAAAAATGATTGATCCCTTGTGCCTCCTTGTTACAAAGTTTAAATTGAGAAACATGGTTGTTTTATTACTAAGTTAGTCTAAATTGTGGATTAGTTAATGAAATTTTGCTACAGGCTAAACTTATAACACATTGAATAATGGATATATCTAAAAATCAAGTAAGATTATACTGCAGCTATGCATCATTGGAAACTTAATACATTAATAGCAGCCATATAGATCTATTGTGCCTGGCATAAATTCAGCCATAATTTCATAGGCCTGCATGTATAGTTCAAAGATATACGAGGTATATAGAGGCTAAATGAGATTGATATTTTGCTTATCCAGGGTTCCCAACGAAAACCTAAAATTATTAGGGAATCTGCAGACTTGGAATATATAGTTAGGGAAAAGGGATTCATTCTGAAAAAGTCAGTGAAATTCAATTTTTACATACATGTACACTTAGGAGTTATGGCACACTCAGCCAGTATACTTCATGTATATTGAAATGGGTAATTCCCCGTTAACGTATATATATATCGTTGATTAACCAAAAAAAAAATTATCCAATGGTATAACTAATTAATGATCACACTATTCGCTAGCCTTTGAATTAAAAATTGCGATAATTAGAATATTAATTCAGATATGACAAATAATAACATTTCATTAAAATTATCAGGAAAAATTGTTTAAAAACTAGAAAAGTCAGAGAAGTTGGAAACTTCATTTCAATGTTATTTGTGTTTCACATGATGCTACATAGATGGTGCTTGGGTAGATAGTAATTTGCAATCTATCAATGTTATAGTGACACCTTGCCCCAATCCCTAACCATGCAAGCAGTGGGTGTATTCGGTATTTTACGTCCTTGCATTTTATCCATGTAAGGATGACGTTATATGTAGAGGTCAAAATGGGCAATAGCTAACACCCCGCTGTTTTAAAAGGCCATGATTTGGTGGTGCTTTAAAATAGGTGAATTGCATATCAGAAATCTCTCTTTGCCACACTTTTTTTTACGATATATACATGGAGAGGAGAAAAAAATCATGTTCTTGCTTCGACTTCTCTGGGTTTTTGCGAGGGTCGATTAATGGGACCATTTGGCTTTTTTTACGTGCTATAAAGCGCTCTCAAAGATGGCGTCCTGTTGTGACGCGTTACCTAACCATAAAGCGAATGAACCTCCTCCTAACGGCACATATTCGCTCTTATGGCTTCTCGCCCTACATAAACGCCGATGCGGAACTCGCTCTCTCCCTCTATAAAGCGGCCATTAGAGCCGAGGCAGACGAAATTCATTACCCCTTTTATGAGGCCACTAGTTAAATTTAAGATACATTTTTATTTTAGTGTGCCTCGCGAGTGTGTGTGTGACCTTAAACTGGTTCTGATTGTTTATGGGTTTTTGTCTGTTTTGATGGGGGAACCCCTTTGCACTCAACGACACTGCCTCAGGAATGACGTCTGTCGCCAAAATCCCCTGTTATAAACATTTGATGGCCCATTTGCAGAGAAAATGGCCCATACGAGTAGTGCAAGGACGTTGGCCCGAGCGCCGCCCGCCCTTTAATGGCGCGATTGCGACGTAGTCTCTGAACACACGCGAATTTTCCAATGGGGGAAGGTCGAGTTTAATTGGCAATAATCTATTTTTAATACGCAATAACTTTTCACGATATTGGTGTCGTGAACATGAAATGAATCAATAAACATCGAATTACATTTGCTGATAATGTTGCTTTAAATATAAAGGCGAACGCATAAAATGAAGTGCCTACGACGCTCTTAAACACCCGCTTTGCAGACGCTATAAAACTACACTATCTTCAGCCAGCGTTCCTTATACCGAGTTTAGGGCTCTTATCGAATCAATGTGCGGCTTGCAATGCCCCACAAAGTGCAATTCAAGATGCATCATTCTGTCTTTACGTCGTGAGCAATCCATATCACTTGCATGGATGCTGTGGAGATTTTGCAAGTTCTTTGAGGACATCTTTGGGACCTCGTTCTATTTTGCAACTCGTATAATGCTTTTATATAGAATTCACTTTATATGTCACTTTTAACAATTTAGAATACAAAAACAACATCTTGAACACTATTTTGACATTGGACACAATATATTTGCAGTAAAACCTGGGAAAGTGACCAGCTCTGCATTTTAGAAATTGGCTTTAGTGCATATACACATATGTTTTCCATCATAGAAATTGTCTGCATATATTGACCATCTATATATATAGTGATCGACTTTGCCCCTGTTTTCGGGTGGTCACCTTTAGCAGGTTTTATTGGACATGTAGTGGCATGTCATAATTTGACCATATGCTATCTTGTCTATTGTACTCCATGGAACATATTAATAAAAATAATTTACTTGAATACTATATATATGCTTTCTTATGGTACACAATTTTATTGTACCCAATAACAAACTTAATTTTAATAATGTAAAATTAAAAATTCGTTTTGTCACATGTAGTTTTCAACTTTTCGGTTTTTTGTATAATTTAAATCAGGACATAATTCCCATATGTATAATCTATGCATTAGATTTAGAAACACAAGACCAACATGTTTTCTACGTGTTCTAAACATTTTGCTTGACCTATACATGGTAAAAGAAATTCTTGAATTTATCTAAACGGTATACCTTGTTTATTGAGACTATTTTTGTTATAAATTAGCATTTTAAATACTTTTTATCACTTCATCTTGTTTCAGGGTGACTTTTTGACAGTTTCTAATAAACCAGGATCTCCACTTTCGTTTCTAGGATACTATTTTCGTTAGTTTTTTAAAGTTTTCTATATATACTTAAAAAACACGTCCATTATTTTAATTTCATTGAAAATTCACGATTAGTTTAGAAAACTTTAAAAAATATTAGTTAACTTGGACACATTGTAGTTAAATTAATAGGTGTAACTTGTGCACTGTAGCCGTTGTCGTAGGCGTTTATAAATAATGGAAGTGTGCTAAAAATGTTAATTATAGGACCACCAAAAACCAACTTGTATATAAACACTATATATAACTGTGGCTTATAAGCTATATATAAGGGTCTGTCAGCGCTATAGTCTATTTAAAACCAGTTATGCCCATTTCCTATATATGAAGTCCACCTTCCTGTTTTCAAATTTTAAAATTGTTATCTCTTCCCATATATTTTTTCTAGACTAAAGTTACGAGCTATACTTGAGCAGTGAGCTTATGGAATATATATATTTTTTTGCTTAAATGTGGTGACTGTGGCCTCCCATTCTAATCTAATAATTTATTGCCATTTTGTATTCCGAATATTGCCCCTGTTAAAAAAAAAGGGGTTTACCGAAATTTACGTGTTGGACCCTGTGATTTATTTATATTTCATTTTTATTTATGCTGTTATTCCCACCAAAAAAGTTCATAAGACCTGAAGATTTAAGACGACATTTTACTTCATTTTTTTGTGAACTTGTACTGAAAAAAATAGTCGGGAGATAAATATAGGACCATTGAGCTAGTAAATCAAAAGAAATTTGTTGGTTTTGGGTCTGCATGCTTATACATGCAAACCAAAGAACCAAATAAAAAATTCTTAATGAATTGATTTAGGATGACTTTCCGAAATTTCGGGCGATGAATAGACAGTTTTCGTGTTTTAATTGCATTTAATTATGGAAGGGCTATTTTCCCTACATGCATGAATAGGCACACTTACTCAGTTTACTGCCAAAGGTAATTTGTTTAATGAGTCTGTGTTGCGCAGTAAATAAATCGTTCCTATAATTAATTTACAAATTAAATTTTACTCAAAGCATCCTCCAATTTGGTTAAAAGGAATGAAAACTGCCGTTTATAGAGATAGTTAAGCCATTGTCAGTATAGTATAAAGTAAATAAAATAATGATGAGGGTGCTTGTTGTATAATTATATATAAGAATTTTTTTAGTTTTATTTCTTTGTATTGTGTTTAAATCTTACAATTTCTGGATATAAGAATATTTTTTAATACTTTTCAGGGTGTCCTGTCCTCGGGAAAGTCGGGAAATGTATACTTGTATTTTTAGCACCTTGGAATGTCTGGCATTATACTTGAAATTTAGGCTAGAGTATACGAGCTCATATATATTCTGGAATTTCCAAGCAACGTGTATTAACAATTTTGTTTGTAAAAGAAACAATTCATGCAAAATATATATGCTTGCTTTTTTCTATATATACGATTTCCTTTATAATTCTTTTTTGTAAAGTAATTAGTACTTATAGTAGCTTAAAATTTGCAACTCAGGGTTTCTAGAAAGAAAATCTCCAAAAATATGCAGATTTTAAAAAAAATTATTGTGCATTGCATTGACAAATTTAGAAAGTTAAATTTAAAAGAAATCTCTAATTATATCTTTATCTAGGGAACAGTCAATCTATTTTTATGAAAATGTTCAGATATTTTATAAATTAATAAATTAAAATAGCATAATATAAAAAATAGATTGACTGTTTCATATACATGCATTATATTTTAACCTGTAGATAAATAGTTAGATTTAAAAAAAAATAAATTTAGTCATTCCCCATAGGAAAGGGCGGTGTTGTAGATCACCATAACGTTTTGTGCAAA
Source organism: Xestoiulus laeticollis (assembly GCA_034698905.1). NCBI lineage: Eukaryota > Metazoa > Arthropoda > Diplopoda > Julida > Julidae > Xestoiulus > Xestoiulus laeticollis. Next base: position 22,437 of record JAQGCC010000110.1, on the reverse strand, counting down.
TATATAGTATTAAAAAACATTAAGTTGATAGTCCCAATTATTATGATTTTGGATTAAAATGAATAGTAATATAGACCTAGTGAATAGTATTGACAAGCCTTGCATGGCGTGAGTTTGGCACAAGCCATTAGTATAAGCAAAATAGCCCATATCCTCCTTGTTTGCCCATAATTCCTATGCTATTATGTATATACGAAGTAGATTTGCAATAGCCTATTAAGTTAATTTCGTAATTCATATTATGCTATATACACGTGCACCGTATATCCAGAAATTGCTGTCCCTTCCCTTTTAATTGCTGATAGCCATGGCTAATGTAATTTAATACCGTCTTCCTCATTTCATTGTGTATCTTTTAATTTATTGTGGTGTTGATTAAATCTTTGCTTAACGCACATTTTGTTAGGAAATTAATTTTTTGTGTGTGTCGTATATTTCCATTTCCTTTTTCCTCGTGCTATTTTTTTGGCATATGAGGATGTGTGAGTTTGAATTATCCTATTCGTTTGAATTTAAAATTCGTGTAATGTTAATTGGGCATTCCTGGAAAGGCCTTATTATATTCAATTTGAGAAGGTGTCGATTATTAATGCTGTTTTTGTTATTTAGAAGGTGGTTTGTATAGGCTAAATTCATTCACGACTAAAATATATCCATTTGCATTCATTTCTAGCTATGCATGAAGTTCTGGCACGGAAACAGCTAGGCCTAGGCTACAAGAATGCTAATCTTGGTAGGCCTGTTTTTTATTTTTTATTTTGTAATGGGATCCTATTTATAGTAACACGGGGTTAAATTAACTTTTTTTTTTCGTGTATATACCATTTTAATAATTAATACGTATTTCCTGGCACTCGTATCCACTTTTAAAATGCTCTATATATGGAGCTTATGGAATTTCAAAATTGAAACTGCATGCCATGGCTTTTTTTTTTTTTTTTTTAAATCTTTCTGCATTAAATTATATTCTTAGTTCTTATTAAATAAGAAAATGGAGACCTGCGAGGTATAAATAGAAATTTATTTTCTATTGCTTGCACTGGTCATCGCTAAATTTCCACAAATTATAATTAATATCCTTGAAGTTGTCTAAAAAAACCTTGAAATTGAACGGCCGTTAATATATTAAGTGAAAATTTCATTGGTCTAACTGATATAAATCAGTTGTAACTCAGCAAGGAACAAAATTATCCTTGAAAACAATATCTCTAAACATTTTTTGGTTTCTTCAAAATCCATTTTTGTTTAGTCAACTGTTAAACTTGTTTTAATCGTATTATCTAAATGTCTATAAAATTTCATTCTTATAATAGAGCGTCAAAGACGTTTAACATGCTGACAAAGTATAACGAATTAAATTAAATTAGTGCCATTTTTAAATTGAAAAATCTTTTACTTGAAAATTTTTGATATAGGGCCTTTTCATTTTGCCTTATAGTTCTTGATTTAATTGTAATTAAATTAGTTTTAGAGCCTCCTGATCTAATCAATGATTATTAGTAATTTCAACCTGCGAAAATTATTCTTCATATTCTTAAATATTTTAATAATTATATTATTAAATAAATTCAAAAACGTTCATGTACATGATAGAAACCTGCCCCATTTGTGTAAATGGATGATAGCTCTTAATTCTTTTAATTGTTAATAGTGTTTATAAAGTGTAGTAAAAGTATAGGGCATAATTTACATTATATATAGTAAACTTTTCGTTAATTTCCTTAACATTGGTATAATAAATTTATTTTAGAAATTTCAACATGCCTAGAGTTGCACTTTCAATTCATTTTAATATCTGATTAACTTTAATCAAAATTAATTCGAAATCATATTTAGACATGACTGTTTAAACAAAACTCCATTTATTAAATCATGGATAGAACTAACTTAAATTTGGTACAATTGTCCTACTCCATGCAAAATGTGGTTGATGCACGATTTTTAATTTTTAAATTTTGTATAAGCATTATAACGTCACTTGGCCTATTAATTTTTTTAGCAACACATGTTGACTTTCCCCAAAAATTATAGGTCAATAACAATAAATTTCGCAAATGTCCATATTAATAACGCATTGTTGTTTTTCTAGAAACGTGCCCATAATATATCTGTTTCTGACATGCGATATTCATGCCTGTTTTTTTTTCGACACATTGCTGGTCCATCGAGTTAACGCCTATACGTTTAATGATTAATGAGATAAATCATGAATAATTTAAATCAACTTTAGATTTGACCTATATTCGATATATCCTATTCGTGAATTCGTGCCTGCAGTTCGTGGCTTAAGGCTCTACATTTATTTATTTCTAAAATTTAATAGATTATATGTTGATTAGCCTATTATGAAGTAATAATACTGCAGGACTTAAACGTTAGGCTATTTATTTTTTTACATCGAATTTGATTAATTGATTTAAATCCAGGTTTTGATCAGAGGCTGTTAATAGAGATAATTTGTGCATAAGAGCATCCTAATTTTGTCTAAAAATACGAAGTGTTTCCCTAATTTGCAAAATTGATTTCATAGAATTAATCCTAAAATAATTTACGACAAAACCTGTGTAATAAGGCAGCTTGAAAACCCGCCCTATTTGAGTAAATGAATGTAACACTACTTAAATAAAGCTCTTAATTTTATTAATTGTTAATAAAGTGCAGTAACCCAAAATTATAATCATTATGCAGTACGTGTATAAAATAGACGGGTGTTATTTTTATGATTTTCACTAGAGGGCAGCTGTAAAAAGTTTTATAGTTCCAGTATTCAATTTATCAGACCGACCGTGTTGGGGCTGGTCAAGGATGGTCAAAAAATAGGTCTTATATATACTGTATACATGATGTCTGCAAGTCTATAGTGTGGTGATCTTCATGAAATTTCCCGTTTTTCTCCCCTTAACTTACCCACTTATAATTTTATGGATATGAAAGTTATAAAATATTATTTATAAGTTGTAAAAGTTGGTGGGTTATTTTTTTTTTAAATAACTTCCTTCACCTAAAGTGAAATATGACTTTTACCTCCTGAGGATATTCATTTTTTGCTCATAAACCTACCCTATTATTTTGTGATAATTGCTTACTATAGCGCCGTTCAGAAATTTTTGTTTGAATCTTCGGATTTAAAAAGTTAACCTAATTTTATTTTAACACTAAGAATCTAGTGAATATTCCACAAAACTTGTATTTTACGACAATACAATTCAAAATTAGGGAAAAACTGGTGACCATGCAATTAGTCGAGATTGAATAACATGCACTGTATAAGAGCACTGGTATATAGTAAAAATTGAAGGCATGGGCCTACCTTATATAGAACGATATCCTGTAGATATATTAGTTCATATTTAAGATTGTTTTTCACATTATAAATCCACCCTTGATATCTTGCTGTTCTTGCAACTTTTTTGTGAGACCGTACAGTAAAAAATGCCTTTATATGACATTGTGCTTTACTTGAAATTCTTGCTTTTTGGTGCATTTTTGTACCGATGTTGCACTTGTTAAATCTCAGTTTAAATGCATGGACACTCCAATAGTATTTACTGTGTTCCTTCCCATTTAACCTAGTTGGCAAGCAATAAACTTGTTATAAATTGTCCAGACGTGTTATTATTAAGATGAGCCAGGAGGGACCACGTGCACGAGAAAGCCATAAGGAACCAATTTGGGAGAGAAAACGTGATTTTTTTAACCGAAATTTTTAACTCCAAATGCAAACAGCAGTTCACACTTTGAGAAAAACATTAAAAACACGTGGTCTGCTTTTATTTTTAAACCGTTTAATAAAATTTATAGCAGAGCTATGTCCTAATAGTTTTCAGCAAAATTCGGGATTGCATGAAAAACCAAACATTTTATGGTCTTATAGTAAAGCATGCAGATATATGGTTCTGTTTACAAAATCAAGGGTAAACAATCTTAGTTTGCCGCTTTTCAACTTGCATGCTTTTGCTCAAATTTGTATAGCTGAAATTTTGTATCAGCTACTTGTTATATACGATTAGCATCTGCTTTTAAAATTCAAATGCCTGCAAAGACTTTCAAGAAATTAGTTTGGGACCTTAATCCCAATAAACTTTCCCTGTCATTATAAATCGATCTATTTGCGTCATAAATATGAAATACATATATATATATATGCTAAGCTGTTGATAATTTGAAATCTTATCTCAAGATAATAATGATCAGTTAGATTTGAATTAGCCTATTAAGCACATCATTAGAATCAAATTCTGCTTTCTATATACATTATTTGAATACATGTATATTCAAAACCTGATTGAAGATTTATTCTAACTTGCACTTCCGGAAAAATGATAATGTTTCTAACCAATTTTCCCTTTACAAACATGTTTAGCAGCTTCATATGTTATCTATAGACAATAGGGTCATCTGCAGATTTTTCAAAAATGTTACAGCTAGGCTAACACAATTTAAGTTATCTTCTAAAGAAACTTGTTCTATACTAAAACCGTTCAAGTTAGTTATTTCAGTAAAATTAGGTCAAAAAGAAATTAAAATTATTGCAATCGTGTATACTGGATTTGAATTTATTATATTTCTGCAAGCTTGCTTTGTCACGCGTTATACGCCTTAATCATTGCTACAACGTGATATATTTACATGTAGAAAACGCTTGCTTCATTGATTTTTCTCAACAATTAAACATGTGTTATTTAAATCTGCACTATATTAATTTTGACATTAACGTTGCTTGTGGTTTTCATCAACTTTCTTTTTATCATTTGCCGTGTGAACGAAATCGCCGCCTTTTGATGTGAAATTCTCCTAATTTTATTTGCGAGTATATATTTTACTATAAATACACTTAGCTTGATATTTATGGTTTTTGGAGTGGATCTTGTAACCAATTAGACATCTTGCCTGCACAGAAAATTTGCCAATTTACATGTCACGTTACTAAATTTCAAATTAATACCATAGGGCAGCCATGGATGATGAAATTTGATGAACGTTTTATAATAATTCAAAATTATATATAACTCGGGGGATATAATTAATCATGTGGATGCCGTAATAACTATAGTTAATTATCATGTATGAATATCTTATTTTTTCCAGCACTTGTACTAGAATTACTTTGCACAAATTCTTAAGCATGGATAATTTTTGCCCTTTGGGTATACATAAAGGTACATCAAAAAGCTAATCGTACGTTCCTGATTCAAGAGATATAATTATATAGCCCTTGATGCATTTTTAATCAACAAGGAAACACTGATAATAGTAGGAAATTTTATCAAAACAAATGTTTTTCCCTTTCATTAAGGGCCTTTAAAACTATATATATATATAAGGACAACAGTTATAAACTTGTGTACAAAACTTTTGCCTTTTATAATTTTTAAAATGCCCTTGTGTCTATATACCATTATGTCTGAACATTTTGAAAGATACCCTGCCTTAAAGGATTACAGTATAACATGCCCCAGAATAAATTGTCTTACCTTGTCAGGGATTTGCATGCCTGCCAAGCCCCCTGGTGGCTAATTAAGAAATGATCTCCATTGTTTGACCAAATCTGCTCATGTATAAAAAAAATCGGACCGTTAAGTTACTCATATGGTTGTATAAGGGGTTTCATATCCGTATAAACGTGTCGTATAGTTTTTCGTTTTTGGTTGACCCAAAGGATGGGAATCTAGATCCAGCCCCTTAGCCTAGGTTTATCTCATCCTATGGCTCATCCCGTTGTTGTCCCAAGCCCTGCAATAGGTCGGCTTACTTTCAACTTTGACACTTTGAACAATAAAGCACCTAAGCAGACAGCCCCCTGTGAAATACGAGGGTGCTTCCCATTTACAAATACTTGGTTTTTCTAGGGGCCCCCTGCTCGTCGTTTACCCTAAAGCGAACGCTTCTGAGGGGATTTTCAGCAAAATATTTGGATCTTTTTATTGCCTGTTATGCCGCAGCCCATATGGGACTCCCAATATCTTCTGGAATATCTAAACTGCATGGGGATTAGTGAAATCTGCGGTATTGCGACCATAAAATTTCCTACATGCTTAGTATTGAAGCATGTTTTACTGAAATAGGAACAAAAAATATGGATTTTTCCACCGAAATATCCACTAGGATTATAACATCTGTGATGTTGATACTGCATGAGGGAATATTTGTTTTGTGGAAACGTCTGCAATTTTCTAGAGACAATTGTGAGAAATGGGCTTTTTGAGAATGGCATGAAAAAATAATCGCCTGCTTAAAAGTGGATTCATCAGCTGCAGTATTGCAATTTATAAAGAACAAAATATACATGTATATAGTCATCTGCATTTTCACTTCTATATCCACTTTGATGTAGAAATGAGAACTAACCAAAAAGTTTTTGATATATTTGTACATGGACATGTGCAGTTTAAGCAGAATTTTCTCATGGATTTAGATAGAGATTTGGACAACTTTCTGAAATTTTTAGAAATTTCTGATTCTGCTTATATAGTTTGTATGCCAGAGAAGAAACTTTGATGGATATTCATTGTATATGTATGATAAAATGATATTTTATCATGATAAAAGAAGAAATATAACTGTATATTTTTCTGGATAATATACTATTTATAAAGTAATATATTCCTTCAATAGTGTATTAAGAAAAGTGTTGATGTATTTTTAGAAAATTGAAATTAGAATTATGATTAAATCAGAAAACGTGTATACATGGGATTATTTAATTTTATATATACCTTTTAAAAGTTAATTTGTTTGAAATATATCTACATCTACGAGCTCGTATGTACATTCTTAGCCATATTTTTGTATACATGTATATGTGATATTTCATTATTTTTGAGAATGATGATGATAAAGTTTGAAAACCAGTTTTAAATTGGGCTGGCAATGGTATATTTTGAAAGGGCTTAGGAAAAATATCATTGAACCATGTTCAATAACTTGGTGATTTTGAAGCAAAAAATGGTTTGACGATTTCGGCATTTTTTCCCCCTGAAAAACGTGCTGCCATGCACTCTTTACAGCTGTTTTCAGCTAAAAATATAAACGTCGTGTTTTTCAAAGGACACCGAATGTTTAGTTAAATCAATGGCTAATATATACAGTATGTCCCAGCTTGCTATGCGTGCTGTGAGAAGGGATCTTTGTATATCTTAGTTTCGGCATTTTTTACATTAAAAACCCCGTTGTGTGTGCTAATAAGTTACTTCAGGGTTGCCACTTTCTGGAAAGTCAGTAAATGTCAGTAAATGTCAGGGATTTGAAAATGTGTCAGTAAATGTCAGTAAAAATGTGAAATATGTTTGAAATGTCAGGGAATGTCAGGGATATTATAATTATTGTCTTTCCTATGAAACACCACTGCAAATCATATTTTAAAACCTAATATTTAAAAGTTTTACAGGACTTGTCTTCAAATTTCCCACACTTAACAGCGCCCTCTAGTTTCTCACACTCTTGCTGCTAAAGCGCTCCTACTCCAGACTTAGCATACTCACTATTGCTCTGGATACTTTACAAAAGTAGTTCTGGTTTCCCATTCACTATCAGGTACTTTAGCAAAACTGAACAAGGTATAAATTTATTTCTTATTTCATTTTAACCAACTCAATCAATTCTGCTTTTATAATAGATAAGATGTCTTGTAGAAGGACCATTTTTAATAAGCAGTGGTTGGACCATGTCTTGCACCCAGAATTTTCTGATTGGTTGTCTGAAGCTGATAATAAATGCCAAGCTTACTGCAGAGTGTGCTTTAAAAGTTTTGAGCTGAGTAACATGGGCATCAAAGCTGTAAAATCTCATGCAAATAGGACATTGCATAAGAAAAACTTATCAGCAAAATTGAGTCAGAAATCTGCAGCTGCCTTTCTAAAAAAACAAAATGCAGGTAGCAAGAGACAGGAGAACGAGAAATTTACTGACATGATGATACCACAAGAAAAAGAAATATGCATCAATGCAGTGCCAGAAAAAGTGGATGGTGGTCCAGTAGGAGAGAAGCAAGTTAATCTAACTAATTTCTTAGTGAAAGAAGATGTCCTGAAAGCAGAGTGCCTGTGGTCATTACATGTTGTTGAAAATCACCTTTTATTCAATTCATGTGATCAGATTCCTACTTTGTTAAAGCTGATGTTCCCTGACAGTCCAATAGCTTCAAAATTTGTATTAGGAAGAACCAAATTGGCATACTACATTTCTCATGGTTTGGCTCCATATTTTCAAGACAGTCTCATGCAGCAGGTTCAAAAGTGCTCTGAATATGTGATCTGTTTTGACGAAGCACTAAATAAAGTTGTACAGAAGGGCCAGATGGACCAAGTTATCCGATTTTGGGATGTCAACCGTGAAAGAGTTGCAACTCGGTACTGGAACAGCCTCTTTATGCTATCAGCAAAGGCAGAGGATATCCTTCAAAACTTCAAAAAGGGCATATCCCCACTTCCCTTGTCAAAACTTCTGCAAGTTTCAATGGATGGTCCAAATGTAAACCTATCATTTGTAAAGAAACTACAGCAAGACATGGAAACAAGCTGCATGGATGATGATAATTATGGAAAGGAATTACTTGATTTAGGCACATGTGGATTACATACAGTGCATGGTTCTTTCAAATCTGGATTAGAAGCTGTGAAATGGGATCTCAACACTGTTTTGCGGCACATGTACTATCTTTTTAAAGATTCACCAGCTAGACGTTCTGGGTTCATGACCACTACAGGGACTTCAGTTTTTCCTTTAAAATTCTGTGCAACAAGGTTAGTGGAAAATGTCAAGTGCCTTGATAGAGCCATTCAGGTATTTGATCATGTTAAGAAATATGTAACAACAGCAAAGTTACCTAACAGCAAGCCTGCAGAAGTGGTGAAAGCAGCTGTAGAAGACAAACTGATGAAATGCAAAATGGCATTTTTTAAGACAGTTGCAGCCGATTGCGAACATTTTCTCAAGCGCTTCCAGAGCCCAAGGCCGCTAGTTCCATATCTATATGAAGATCTCCATGAAATGATCCGTAAACTAATGAGTCGTATTGTTAAGCCTGAAGTTTTACAGAAAGCCACCTCTGGTTTCCAACTTATAAAAATCGACCTAGCTAACACAGATAACCTCCTTGAAAAAAAAAAGATTGAGATTGGTTTTGCAACACGGAAGCTGTTGCGGACAGCAGAAGGAAACAATGGCTGCAGTGAACGAGCTATTTCCGATTTCTTGTTCTGTTGCAGAAATGTGATTGTAAGAATGGTTGACAAGCTTTTTGAGAAATGCCCGCTGAAGTTTAAATTTGTCCGTGGATTGTCAGCTCTAGATCCTTTGATCATCTTCAAGAAACAGTCAATTGCAAAAAGTCGAATGGACATCACACTTCAAACACTACATGAGGCTGGCAGAATCACTGACCAAGAGGCAGAGAAAGCAAAGTCCCAGTATGCAAAATTAGCTGAAGCTGCAAATACAACACCAGAGGTCAAGACGAAGTTTGAAGAATATCTTTCAAATCAATGTGATAACTTTGGGCTAGACGAGTTTTTTAACGGTTTATTAGGAAAGAATGCCAGTTACAAAGAGCTATGGAAAGTAATCAAACTCTGTTTAATCCTTTCACATGGAAATGCATCTGTTGAAAGTGGCTTTTCTATAAACAAATCCTTGCTCATTGAAAATTTGTTGGAGGAAACAGTGGTGAGTCAACGGATGGTATATGATGGAATTAAAGAAGCTGGAGGTGTCTGCTCAATTTTAATTAATGCTAAGATGACACAATCTGTTAAGCAAGCACATAGACGGTACAAGGAGCACCTTGAAAAAAAACGTCAAATACACAATGAAGAAGAAAAAAAGCGATCTGAAAAACGAAAACTTAACATGGCAATAGAAAACCTCGAGAAAAGCAAGAAAATGCTTAGAATGGAATCCCATCTTGAAGAAGAGGCTATTGAACAACAGATATACCAGTTGAAACAGAAAAAAAGTTCTGTCTAAATGAAAATTTGCAGGTTGTTATACTTGTTTTTTTAAATAAAGTAAATCTTTATTTTTTAGAAAGTATGATTAAAGAATGTTTAGTTATAGTTGTATTTCCAGACCAATAAATTACTGTTCTTAAAAATTTGTCAGGTTTCAAACAAATTTGAAAAATAGCAAGAAAAATGTCAGGGAAATTACAGGGAAATTGTCAGTAAATGTCAGTAAATGTCAGGGATATGAAGAATCAAATTTGAGTGGCAACCCTGTACTTGCATTTTCCAACTTGCCATGGATGAAAAAAAAAATTCTAGTCATGGAATATGTCATTCGTAAGCATATTACAGGTGTATGTATTATATGCTTATGCTGAAAAACATGAAGCTATACCTAGTGGCAAACGTTTTCTAGTTTTGTATAACAATTTTGGTTGGTGTAATTTGAAAAAGATTGCTGCTCATAAACATAAAATATACTTTAATTTTGCAAAAAAAGTGTTTTTATAAAAAATTCGACCAATTTCTCACAAGTCACTTCTTTAAGTTCATTTTATTTTTAATACAGTTATATATAAAAAGCAAAATACAAACTAGTGTGCTAAATTACTCCTGCAAAATTTTACCAGCACATAATTATGGTAATTTAATAGGCAAAATAATGGCATTGTTTAAAAATGGGTTCCTATAAAGGCAACTGCCACCTTTTGCTTCTTTTTTACCTGTTTTGAGTTTTTAAGCACCTTAACAACCTGTTACGTCCCATTAATAGTTGTTTTTTGTAAATTGAATCTACTGTATATAGTTTGTGTGCATTTCAGAAGCTAAATTCCTCACCACTTGCACGACTTTATGCAGGTTTTCTTTTACTATTTAAGGTGCAAATACGCGGTATACAAATTTTACTGAAAAAAAAATGGGCTTTTGGTATGTGACAATGAATGCTGCAGGGACAGAATCCAGATTTCTCGATAGCCAAACTAGTAAATACGTGTTAAAATAAAGCAGTATTCCCACATAATGTACATGTACCTGGAATTGTCAGGTCCATTGGATAAACCTAGACTATATAATGTAATTTATATACTAGTAGTTAAAGAAATTTCATTTCTTTTGTAACAGTCAGGATACAAATCTTACATGTGTTTTTACATAAGAAGGCACATGCACTATAGTCCAGCATCTGTGGAATGTGTAAATTCCCTTTTTCTCTTTTTTTCACTTTAACATTTTACAACAATTTATTGGCACAAATATTAGCTAACGTCTTAATAAAAACGTAATTTTAGTTAATTATTATTTTTTAATTCAGATATGACAATGAACTAATATTTATAATAAAGTTTGTGTGATATACCAAAAATGAATTCAATGTGGTCATTTGCATTGTTTTAAAAGGCTGTTTCTTTGAAAAATATAGACAATTAAGAGGTCGTTTGAAAATAAAAATTTCAGTTTTCAGGATGGTCAGGAAAAATTGTTTTAAAAAATGAAAAGTTGAAAATTTCCTTTTGTCTGGGAGCCCTTTGAGAGGGGGGAACATTGAACCAAGATGCGATTTTTTAAAAAAAAATATAGCAACTTTTTTTCGTTGTATACAGAAGACTGACAACGGTCAGTTAGAGGGCAGATGACCCGAAGAGAGCACTGACCTTTCACTCTTTTTGAACTTTGGTATTTTAATGGTGGTCACATAATGCTTTCCTTATGCGTATCTATTCCCTTCTAAATCCACGGGATAAAAGCCCCCTCTGTCTTGCCCATGTCATGCGCATGCGTTATGCTCCCATTGACTTTTGCCGAAAACAAGAGTATAAACAACAGGTTAGGGCTTCTCGTCAGGTAAACAGGCCTGTTATTTCACCCAGCTCACCTGTGGTTGGTCACTCACCTTATCCCCATCGTTAACAAGCCTCTCGTACTATACCCCCTGAAATGCATCGTTATCCCCTACCCTCCTTAAGTCCTTTTCTTAAGAGTTACCTCCCAGATTCCCCTTGTTTTTCATTGCCTCCAATAGCTTTTCATTTCAACCTCCCTTAGTGAGAAGCTGGCTGCTAAAAACTCAAGATTAGTGAGCTAGCACATGGTCAGTCCGATTAACAAACTTCTCAGATTGCTTCGTGTTAACAATTATGAGCATCATTTCTCTGAAATTGGATACCTTGTATATATATTTACAGACATAGACAGTGCACTGCCCTTTAACTTCTTTAATAGCCCTACTTTATTTCATCTTCTTTCAAAGATTTTTCAATTGTACGTGTGTATGCTGTGATGTAATTGATGATGGTTGTTTGCTTTTTTGCATTAATTTCTATGTTTCGCCTATTGCAGCGTGAACTTTGACCGTCTTTTGTGACATAATATTTTGTCTAGAAATGTATTGATGATATATCAATATGATGATTATGTTTAACTCGATCCATGTTTATTATTAAGCCACTATAAATTTGTCTTGATATCAATTGCATATTAAGGTCAGAGTTCACATTCGTCCCAATTATTATTTCATTCAAATATTAGTTTCTTACTATTCAATTCTGCTTCAAATTATGCATGCATTTTTTTAAATTTTAAATTAACATTTTGATTTAATGTAATTCACGTTAAAGTGGGTGGGGATTTTTTTACTTGCATGCAATGCTGAAATGGGAGCAATTAGTTTAAATTTATCAGTTTACATAATTTTCTACTTAAGAGTATATTTCTATTAAGCTGGATTTTTAGATTAATTTTGGGTTCTACCAGCATTTTATTGCTATAGGTTTAAATAAGAAATTTTTGAATGAAAACTAACCAAATTATTAATAAACACTAACATATCAATTTATTTCAATGAAATTAAAATTTTCGTTCTCCGATTGGTTTACAGCTGACCGAAGAACCTCGACTTCTTGGACCAATGGCGTTGAAGCATATTTGTTAGGTAGGAAAAATTATTAAAACAATATTATTTTTTTTTCTGGTTTATGAATTTGATACAGGGTGCATGCAAAATTAGTCATCGTTGCTTTTTAAAATTTTGCTAATTGATAAATGGCGAATATCCCAGTGTAAAAATCCTCGGCTTTGCAATTATGTTATTTTAATTTTACTGTTGTGTTTCTATTTTTATTTAATCGATGGCCTATTTTGCAATTCGTTTAGCTGCTGCAAAAATACGTTTAATTTTTCAATATTATGCATTGCTTAGCATATAGAGGATGAAAGACTGCCATAAAAGACTATAGTATGTTTGACTAACGTCTTGCTCATCAGACCTGTAAAAATTCAACGTAATTTATTTCGTCATTGACCTTGTGTTCAGTTGCCAAGTTTTTATTTCCGTATTTCCATTTAGCTCCTCAATTATCAAAAGGTAATATGACTAATTTTGCAATAGTATTTTGTGAACAGGCACCCTGTATACAATTTTAGCGTTTAACTGTATCATGTTTTGCATGTATTTACAGCATTTTCGTGTATACTGTATACTCCGAATTTACGTTATGCAGGATTTGAAAATATTGGCAGAAGCACTTTCTGGTATTTAACTCGGATTTTGCCACATCGAGTTTCTGGTTTTAGTTGTAAACTAGTTTTGCAATGCAGCAACGCATGCTATAATTCTTGACATTTGCATATCGGGTAACCCATCTCTGGTTTTAACAGTGTTGATTCAGAAGTTCCTGGATTAAGCAAGATTCCAGGAATCTAGACTTAGAGCATTTATAAGAAACCAACCCGGATTAAATTTGGTAAATACATGTAAAACAAACAAGAGTGCAGAAAACAAATGCTCCACCTGTGCTTCAAAAATGGTGTGTTTTTACGTCATGATTTTGCGGTCTAAAAAATATGAACTTTTCTTGAATTAACACATGTGCATCATTGAAACTTATTAGTGATATTATTTAAATGTACATGTGCATGTATATCCAAACCCTGACACCATTTTGTTCATCACAGGGGGTATTTGAATATTTCTCTTGTCCATGACATTTGATGACCCCCACACGAGTCTTTCAAGGACAATATGGTTACCATTAACGCCATTGTGCAAACTATTCTAGATAATGTAAATATTAATCGTGAGCTATAGTTATTATTAGCTTTCGACCTTGATGAATTTTAATGGGATAATTTAAGAATATGACTGCTGCTATTAGTTTTTTGATATTTGTAAAAAATACTTTAAAATGTACAGCGTACATGTAATGTACTTGGTATACAGTTACATCTCAGGATGCAAACACATTTAATGTATACATGTACATGTACAAATATAGGCTAACGTTTGGCTAGATAGTAATTCTACTATAATTAATTCAAATTACTTAAATTATACTACTTGTATGTATATACAGTAACTACATGACATGTACAATGTATTAATGTACATGTACTAGTATAACTCAAAAACTGCACTGTCTAAGAATGTAGCATCTTATAGTCCAGAAGACTGGACTATTCCAGATACATGTATTTTGAAAAATTATATCATACTACATGACATATACATGTAGTATAACTCAAATACTGCACTGTAAGAATGTGCAGCATCTTTTAATCCAGAAGACTGGACTATTCCAGATACATGTATTTTGAAAAATTATATATCGAGATAAATGTATCGTTTTAATTATTTGAGACAGATTATATTTCATTAAGATTAACTAGTTATCCGAGTCTCTAAAAGGTCTCATAAGTCTAAAATATATAGGGTTACAACATGTCACATGTTGTTTTTTTATAAATTGTCCAGGTTAACTTCTGACCCCAAACATGCTGTTTATGACATACAAACTATTTGAAAAACATAAATGTCCTCTTAACTTCCAGTCGTATTTCAATTAACTTTTTGTAGAAAAGTTTGTCTAAACACTTTGACATTCTTCATAAATTCCTAATATTTCTAGTCTCCCATTTTTTTCTGTTCTTAGACCATTATCTGAAAAATCATGTTCAAAGAATGATTCACTGCCAATACTTATTTTAACTTTACGAAAATTATATGTCATCAATAATGTATTTTAATCGTCCATATTTTTGTTATTTAATTTCTGCATTGTCGGCAGCTGTTGTCGTTCGTAAATCATTGTTTGCCACGCAATATTTTGTTCAAAACGAAAATTAACTTTCTATTTATATTGAGGCCAATGCATTTTTGACTTTTATAAATGACCTGTCACACAAATTTGTATGTGCTTTTTATCGATGAAACTCCATTGGAGCATAAAGAGTCTTGACATAAAGAGTTTAAGACATATAGTGTTATACTTACCTAGAAAACATATTTAGAATTATCAGGGAAGTTGAAAATTTCATTTCTGTGGAATAACATATATATGCTAATGGATTACTCAGGGGTGCTTCAAACAATTTTTTCGTGTTAATGTGTTTAGCTTATTAATGCTATCACACATTGTTTGCAATTAAAGTAATATAAGATCTTTGAAAAAAAAACCTAAGAACTCGCCTCTAAATTTTAATTTGTATTTGCCCCCCCTGAGTCCAGTGCTCCTCAATTGAAACAACGAACACTTTGTATTCCATGTTTAATATATTCACATACTATTTCTGTATAAGTTTTTTCTTAATGTTTAATGGATGCCGTCCACCGCAACTTTTCAACTCTCTCATTGTGAAATAATTGCGCTAAAATTTATGGTTGAAGCCATGAATTTCAATTTTTTTTAATATATGTGGCTGTCTAGTAGAATTCTCATGTATTTTTAAGGGTGCCATGAATCCTTTTTTTGGCCTTAGCATTTTCACCTGCCTGCCCCCTTTCACCTTGATGGTCTTGCACAAATTTGAAGAAAAAAAAAAACTTGGTTAGATAGAAAAAAAAAATTTGATAAGTTGATTTATTAGCACAGTGTTAGAGGAATCTGTATACACCAATGAGATATGAGCTTGAGGAGATATGGGGGATCCTCAGAACCAGTCTTTGGCGAGGGGAACCGAAAAGGGGGGTCCCCGAAGATAGGTTTTTTTAATGAGTTTGAGCCTGTTGGTCAAGCCGACTTTCCCCTGTTAGCCATTTCTGGCCTCCCCCTTATGTCCGAGTGACATTTTTCATATATGTGATTAATAACCTGTCATTTTCTACTCCGTGATTAGATTTCTTAAGTGTTATTTTCGATGAAATTTGAATTGTTTTTTAAGGGTGGATTGTGTACCTTGTCTAGGGGAAATGCCCAACTTATAACGTGCAATCCAATCAGGAATGGGGAATTTGCAGATAGTCATTATAGGGTTTTACTCAATGATTACTCGTCTTGTAACACAGACAGCCCCAATTTCGTCTTTTCTGATTAGTGCATTTTTCTGCTAGAAATTCGCCGAAAACAATTCCCTAAAAACCACAAATTTCCCATTTGGCTTTATAGAGTCAACCTTTGTTTTTTTGTCTCTGCTAATTTGTTAAGCCTGTAGCGTTGTAATTGCGAACCACAATTTCCTAGAATCGTGTTCATTCGACTTGTTAGTATTTTAATTATTGGAAGTATATAAATGAGGTCTTTTATGGTGGATACAGACTGTCTTATATACTTTTTAAAGTCGCACTGTATAGCTAAAATGTGAGTTTACGTTGCCATTCAGTGATGCATTTCGAAAGAAAATTACAGTAATTTGTAAGGGTAATATGTTTGGTTTTTTTGGTTTTTAGTGGGAAAATTCAGCTTAACCCCCCCATTTCTGCGGTTTTGGGTCAGTCACTTTATTCTGAATTACACAAGATGCATTTTCCTGAAAATTTAGAGGGTGTATCTTAAGATGTTCCTCAAAGTCTATCGTGTATCCATTTTTAAAATTAATGTATTTTTATGAATATTAAAATCTTATAGAACATATATGTATACATGCATGTACATGTTCATGTTATACTCCTTTAATCATAATTTTATGTAACTTTTACGTGTGTATTAAATATAACCTTCGACTGAAATGACGACCCATTTTTATCTTATAGGTGAATTATTCATTGATTTGGAAATAGTCATTCAATTTAAATTCGACCATCATTCACACTGTGGTGAACATTGTCTTATACATGTATGTGGTAATCGTTGCAGTAATATTGGACAAAAAACGAAATAGCTGTTCTCTATAATCTGTGTCCCTTTATATTGAATTGGACCTAAACACATAAATAAAAATCGTGGAAAATTTGGAACCATGCACTGCACATTTATTTAAACATGTATTTTCTAAAGATTGATTTAACAATTTTAATGAAATATTAATTCATAAGCGTTTTCTTATTGAAATTTTGACTGTTATTATAATCGTTTTCTTAAGTCACTTATTATATTAATATGGCAGTTAAATTCACTTCAAAAATTCTGAGAGTTTTTCTAAGAGAAATGGTGTATAAATTATAAGTAGTGCAACACATGTATATGAAGCAGTAAAATTTTGCTAAAAAATTAATCTAAATTGTTTTGAATGCTGTTTTCCTGATTACTATAGGCTATTCAGTGACAAACTTGCTCGGCCACTTAAAATTAAGTTATACTTAGTCACACGATTGTTTCATATTTTAGTTGTCCTTTCAGAGTGAGGCTAATTAATGTCTTATTAATAATATCAGTTGTCAATTCTTTTGTGTGGGCTAATGCAAGGTTTTTCCCACACATTGATAGTTATCATTTTTTTATCAGAATTATATTTACATGCAATTAGTCTTATATGCTTTATAAAATGTATCCAAACCTGTTGTAAATTCGTGCATTTCTGAGAAATATATTTCATTAATAATATATTTATTATGTAATTTCATAGCCTGCGGCTATTGGTTAAACCATGCTGGTTAACCTTAATAATTAATGTTAACTGTCG
This sequence comes from Xestoiulus laeticollis, assembly GCA_034698905.1. NCBI lineage: Eukaryota > Metazoa > Arthropoda > Diplopoda > Julida > Julidae > Xestoiulus > Xestoiulus laeticollis. Next base: position 4,666 of record JAQGCC010000110.1, on the reverse strand, counting down.
CTAAAAATGTTTTAGAGGCCATCTATATAAAAGTTAAACGTTTATATACATGTATAGTTAAGGCTCCACCTTGCTGAATCCATTGCACTGTTCATCAATCTGGTTTCATGCTTCGAATCTTATAAAATACTAGTCATTAATTACAATAATTTAATGCATTATCAACTTTGGCGTATAAAAATGATATCTGGATGTGTAGATGTTATGTGGTTGCATGCTCACCAAAACTTAAATTAACTTCAGGGTCGTTTTTGAAATACAACTAAACAGGAAACGAGTAACTTTTTTTTTTTTCCAAATCGATTTGTGAAAATAAATAGCATTTCCTGCAATTAGTGGCGAACTTATACCTTGTAATTTTCGAAAGTATAGAATTAATGGTGAGACAGTACTTCTGGATATGGAAATTCTGGTTTATACTTAATAAGGCATGCAATGTCAAATTGTCATGACGTCATGCGTTAATGTCAAAGTTGTCATTAAGGTCTGCTTGTCAGGTGTGTGTGACATTAAGGAAAACTATTAAAAATATATAGACAACTGATTATTTCACGATATTCTTGTGATGTCTCTGACGTCTGCCAAAATGTAATTTTGAACAACTTATAGGAAATCTAAACGAAAAATGATCCCTTAATAATATAGCCTACTAAAGTTTTGTATTTTGCAAATATGAAAAGTATAAAAGTATTCAAATCAGAAATTTCTTGTATCTATTATAGGGTATATTTAGTAATATGTGGAATATGTTGTTGATAATGTATAGGCCTGCAACAATATTTATACATGTGTTTTTTATTGATGGCGAACGGATTGTAATATTATATTATAGCTAACCAAACCTTCGTTTGGTATGTACATGTATACATGTGTATAAACTGATATATTTAAAAACCTGTTCGTTTAGGTGTATTCATAAAGGTTAGTTATATTTTAGAGTGAAGGTGGTGGCAGCTGATTTTTTTTGTGAGGTTTTATACCTGTACGCCTTCTTTTACGCCTCCAACATAAAGGGTTGAGGGAATTAAACCACTGATTGCACTAACTTGAGATGTGGGATGATAATTATTGATAGGATGAAATGGTGGGAACAGAAAAAAAGTGTCGTTTTACAAGTTCAAAATGTACGTAAACTTGTTAACATAAGCATTAAGGTCGTTCGAATTGAGCTATATTGGGAAGACAATATTTAGCAAAATTGTTATCATTAGTCAGACGATTATTAAATTCAGCTTTGTAAAACTAATTGGTGTAAATCCGATTTTACCAGTTATAGTATATGCCAATTACATGTGCACAGGCATAACATGCTAAACAATTCATAACAGAAATTTGCAGTATATATAGAGTCAATGCACCCATTATTTAGACCTCTATACGTGTAAACTCTATAGCTCTAAATTTGTATACTCGGGCATTGCCAGTATCAGTTTTTTTTTTAATTAGTCAATTTTATATGGGGTAGATTCTCTCGTTGCGGTGATATAAAATGAAAGCTTGAATTATTCATCCAAACTATACGGCTAAAGAAATAAAAATTCGTACACAACTTCTTAATTATTCTTGATGCACTCTACGATAATCTAATTTTATATGAACCATGAAGATGTACTTTATCGCTGCACATTAATTATTTAATCATGTTCTGAAACTTTGTATTTATGAATGACTTTCTTTTCCCAAACGCTTGGCGTCCACTTTTATTAATATTCATTAGGTTAAATTATTAATTGCTCGAGATATCAGTATAGACAAATTGTGAATTGGATTCCATATGAGTATAAATTGTACATGCATATATCGTGTATAGGACTACATCAGAAACTTCCCTGTGTACTTTGTTGCACATATACCAACATACAGTATAGATTAAGGAATGAAATTTTATTGAAATATTTAAATATTTTTGTAAATGTATACAATGTTTAGTGCTAACTGGATGGTGTTGTTTGTTAACAGTGTATACATACACAAAATGGCATACCCAGGAAAATAATTATACATTCGTATACGCAGAATTCAGGCTCGGTTTAATTTTCGTAATAACGTTTTTTTTTTAATATTTTCTTTCATACCAAGTATTTGGAAGCAGCTCGAGTTTCTCATTGTTATAATTCTATTACTTCGTTTCATTGCTTACAAATGCACAATCTGCCGAAATGTTGACCCCTAGGGTAGGGTTAACGCTGAATCCCATTGTCATGCTCACGTTTCGGTTGTCTGGCACTAGCTGAATGTGCTTCTCGGCAGGGTTTATACATGTATAGGATTTGCCAATGAACTGCATTTTTTGGAGGAAGAAACACCACCTATACATTAAATAGTCGAAAAATGGGCGCAATATTAATAAAAGCGGCTTTTAATAATAGGGTTGAACCATATAAGGAGGTTGTTTCATGGCACATGTTGTCTGCTGCTGTGATTTTCATTAATCTCTGTATCCATCTACAATACAGGTATTATACACGTATAAAAAATTACCTTTATATTTTCTTATATAAGATACACGTACACAATACAATCCAAATCATATTGGATAAAGTTGCAAAATTATCCTATTATACACATGTAGTTAAATCAAAGAATAATGCAATAATATAAAGCATAATTCATACGTGTACATGATATTTGCATTAATTGCACACAACCATGCAACGAAATTTATATTATATCTGATAAGCATACATGTACATGTACATGTACATATTGTATATATCTGCTGTATATAATTGTATTGATCTATACTGTATACTATAGTACATGTAACAGGTATATTTCAAGCATATACTGTAGCAAAACCTGCTATTTTTATTTAATGTACAGTATATGGCTTTACCATGCATGGCAATCACTTGCGACATTAATGCATCCATATACAGAGGTTATTTTGGAAACTATTCACGGATGACCTTTTTAGTTAACTCTTAGATTTTAATTGATCAGTTACAATTTATTATTCCCTCGAGATTCTCACAGAAATTCTAATTAACCTTTAACTTATTTTTGCTGGAGGCATATTTGGGTAATGCTTGCTCGTTTCCATTTTTAGGACCTGTTTCCTCCCCATTTTTTAACTTTGCTATATAAATGGTGCAAGTTTTAAAGGATTTTTGCTTGTTTGAATTACAGTTTAATTATATATGCATTGCAAGCTATTACTATAAAGCATAAATACACTCTGTGACTATGCATTCCAGGTTTTGGTAATAATCGTAGTTTAGTTCAATTTCAATAATTTGTCATGTCAATTAAGACATGGTTTTTTATATACTATAGTATGTAGGCCTATTTATTAAAGGAATCACACATTTCAAGGTCTGGCTAACATTTAAAATGTTCACATTCATAAACTCAAGTCACCTATTCAACTTTACATAATCATGTATACATGAATGAATCTTTAAAAAAATATTCACATGCAAATGGGTATAACAACCAACTATGAATATTTTTTGAATTTAATTTTTATTTATATAAGTTAGAAATTTCACCTTTTTCACAATAATGGCTATATTTTAGACTTTTATCCCATGCCGGATTATATATATATATACTCTCAAACGTTATCTAAAAACTTATCTTCCCAAAAATATGTAAATTTGAGCTTGTTTATTATTCAACAACAAAACTTTAAAAAAAAATATCTTGATTTTATACGAGTTGAAAAAAGTTGTAGCACAATAATTGTATTTTATTTGAACCTGTTTACCAAAAAATACATGAGCAAAGATGGCGGTTTCTTGTTTTCGAATATTCCTGTAACTTTTGTCCCCTCTTCACCAAATGTTTTGTTATTTGATCCTGACAAGACGTTGGGAGCTAACGCTTTCTTTTTCGGTGTTATAAAAAAAATTGTCCTCCTGTTGTAAAACCATTGAGAAGTCTAACATTAGGCTTATATAACCTTCGGGGGTCAGCGACCTATGCCCTATAGTCGAAGGGGAAAGCAGCTAAAGAAAGCTAGTCCTTGTTCAATGATGCCCATTTTTTTTCGGTTACTTAACTTTCCGATTCATGGTTTTAATAGGAACTGTTTATGGTATAACTTTTCAACTGCATCTAAACTAACCTAATTGAATAAAAATCCAATCGGTGATTAATATACTTTAGTTGTTTTTAATATTTTTAATCATAGTTTTGCGTATACTAACAAATTTTGATATTAGACCTCTATTTTTTGTAGCACATTTAGGGCTTTTTAAACACTTTCCAAAGTTAACACAGCATGTTATACATGTATACATGTATATTATATACAACATGTACAACTAACAGTTAGGGGCCTATGATACAATTGTATACCAAAAGAATAAATTTTAACTTTTTTAACATTTTCAAATTTGTTGTAAGTTTGACCTATATAGCCAATAGCTATACTTAGGTCACATTTAATTTAATTATTTAATTATAAACATGTAGATCTAATCTGAAATTCTGTTTCAACGATATATATGTACATATAAAAACAATTAATTCATCATGTGGCATTTAGCCTATACAGTAAAAAAACCTACTAAAGGTTACCACTTGGTTTATACAACATGTACAACTAACAGTTAGGGGCCTATGATACAATTGTATACCAAAAGAACTTTTTTAACATTTTCAAATTTGTTGTAAGTTTGACCTATATAGCCAATAGCTATACTTAGGTCACATTTAATTT